>JADLZK010010774.1:0-166749 GCA_015847255.1 Hyparrhenia diplandra | reverse complement strand
AAGAAGAGGTGGAAGGCAACGAGGGCAGCGTAGATGGCCGGGGAGCAGCGGGCGACGGCGCTGCAAATGCGCTGCGGAAGTGAGGCCGTCGCGGCGAGGGTTAGGCAGTAGGGAAGGGAGAGGTGGGGAAGGCGGCGGTGTGGAGGCCCGGCGGCGGCGCTGATGGGCCCGTGCCAGCGGGCGGCGATGAAGCGGCGTGGACAAAGAGCGGCGGTGGCGATGATGGCGGCGTGGCGGCGTGGAAAGGAGAGAGATCGAGAGCGGGAGAGCTTTCGGTGTTACCCCTTAAATTTTTCTGATTAATCCCAAATGAGTACAGCTCCCATGTATTTATAGTCCGGGAAAAGACTTTTTCTTATAAGCAATCTCTTTTTTAAGCAATCTATTTATTCCCTATTTTATTCCTATCTTTATTCCCTAAATATCTATTACTTAATGACAAAGCAATCTGTTTATTTATTTCTTGAATAATTATTACTTGATAATGAAGGAAACGTTGATGGTGGACGGCGGCGGCGGCGCTTGGGCCTTGGGCCCTAGGTGTCTCCTCCTGGTACATGACAACTCCTTAGGCAAAAATAGACGGCATCACGCCGATGGCAGCTCCAGTTTCTGCAGCGTCCAAATCAACATGTGATGCCATAGGTACTGGCAACTAGACGTCGAGCCAGGTGGATGATCTAGACGACCTGTTCCTAGCGGCCAACTGCACGACCACTCGAATGCTCTTCAAAATGCTCCATAGGTCAATTTAGAAATTTTTAACTCGCAGCCTGTGCCGTGTAAACTGTCAAGTTCCCCACATGATGCTGACCTGAGCATTTCATTTCCACAGGGGTTGTTTGGTTTAGGGACTTTTTATTAAGCACTAAAAAAATTAGTTATCGACCCTACCAAACCAAATGAGGAGAGATTTTTTTAGAGACTTTTTCTCTATTATTAGTCTCTAAACGACTCTCTTGGAGGGACTTTTTTAAAATCCCTAGGACTACCGTGACTTTTTTTAACCAAACAGCACCTAAGCTTATTTTTCGGCATGCATTTCATTTCCACATTGATGTGGAATTTTAAAAGTTTGATTTGGACATTTGGTATTATTTTTTTTAAAAAAGATGGACATTTGGTCATCACCTAGAATTAGATGAAAGTGATATTTGACTACTTTATCATAGCAGAATATTCATTTTTTTTTTAAAAAAAAGATTAGCAGAATCTGTTTGAGCGGCCAGGGTCCGATTGCAAAGGCAAAGAGCAGAAAAAGCAGAGCAGCAGATTGCAAAGCAGAGCACGAAGCAGAACAAAAACAGAGCAGCACCCCGCCGCCCGCCGCTGCTGGGGCCCACCCACTAATCATCCACCACCATGGAAGCAGATCCGGCGCTCGCCGCCGGCGGCGAGCGCGCTGGTGGAGGAGGTCCTCTTGCGCTTCCCACCTGCCGACCCAGCGAGCCTCGTCCGGGCCACGCTCGTCTGCAGGCGCTGGCGCCGCATCCTCACGGGCCCGGGGTTCCGCCGCCGCTACCGCGAACTCCACCTCCACCGCGGGGCTCGCCCTCGCCCCCGATGCTGGCATTCCTCGCCAGCGCCGGCCCGGGCACCCGCTTCGTTCCCACCTCCACCTTCCGCCCCGTACCCGCACCCACACCCGCGCGCAAGGACGGAGGCGGCGGCCTTCTCCTCCTCGGTGGCTGGCGCGCTCGATGCCCGGCACGGCCGCGCCCTCCTGCGCCGGGAAACCGGCCGCGACGCGCACCTCGGCTGCGAGCTCTCCGTCTGGGACCCGCCACGGGCCGCCGCACGGATCTGCCCCCCTCCCTGGACGCCCAACTACCCCTACAGCTGGAACGCCGCGGTCCTCTGCGCCTCCTCCGCCGCCACCTGTGATCACCTCGACTGCTGCTCCGGCGGTAGCGGCCACTTCCTTGTCGTGGTGGTGGGCACCAACCACGCGGAGATGTTCGCCCACGTCTACTCGTCGGAGACAGGGGTCCTGGAGCGCGCCGCTGTCCGCTCGACACCCTGACGACAACGTCGACTTCGCGCCGAGCGCGCTTGCCGGGAACGCTCTACTTCGCGTTCCAGACGGGCGCGGCGGCCCTGGAGTTCGATTTGGGCACGCGGGAGTTGGCCGTGGTGCGTCTGCCTCCACCGCCAAGCGTGGGTTGGCAGCGCGTCGTGCTCGGCAGCAGGGGTGATGGTCGACTGGGACTTGCTATGGCTGGCAAATCCACGATCTACCTGTGGGCGAGGGAGGCGCGGCGTCGAGGAGATGGGGATTGGGTACAGACTAGAGCTATTGAGCTCGACACGCTGCTCCCTGTTGGTGCCGTTTCAGCATTTCCTGAGGTGGTTAGCTTTGTGGATGGCGTCGGTGTCGTTTTTGTGAGGACGGGTGATGGGCTCTTCACCATTGATCTCAAGTCTCTCCAGGTCACAAAGGTGTCCAAGGACACTGGCTTCTCCGGCATTTTCCCCTACATCAGCTTCCACACTCCAGGTAATTGCCTCATTAGTGTTCACCCTAGCTTTGCTTGTATGTGATGAGTGATAAATTAGTAAAGTGGAATATCGTGTTTCAATAAAATAAAATGTGCTACACTTATATAGGTATGCTACCATGCTTCAAATCTGCAGATATGCCTAGAATTGTTTGTCCTCTGTTATGTCTGTAATGAGCAGAATGTGGGGGTCTTCAAACTTGTCTAAATATTGGCCAGCCCGGTAAAAACTACCCAGCAGGAGAGTGGAAAAACAAAAATAATGGTATTATCTACATGAGCTTGTACACTTTAATTTCTTGGATATGGTCTTGATAACATACATATCAATGCCAGACAAAGGGTAGCTGTTCCTGGTAGTCTGTTTGATTACCCAGCAACAAGTTTTTTGTGTATGGTCAGAAAACATTTGCTAGTAAGAGCTAATAGGTTTTCAACCAGCTGATGTTGTTTCCTAAATTGTGTATTTTGTAGCACTGGAAGTTGCCTCAGTTGATGAGGGGCCAAGTTCAAGTGCATAAGGTGCTTATGCGCGCGTTTCTAAGGGAAAACTTAGTTGCTTCTCAATGTGTTCTTGGTTTTAATTTAAGGGCTCTATGTTTTGTCTAAAGGATTCTATCTTGTAAATGTGTTAGTTTGATCACTGCCTTGGGTGTAATTTGGTAACTCTCTGTGTTCTCCTAAATTGCAGCTTGCAATGAAATCCTAGAATGAATGTGATTTCCCTTGTGTATGTATGACTGGAAAACAATCATCCGAACTTAATGCTCTGTAGTTTTGTATGTGACGTGTAACTTTGGCTTAATATAGTTTGATTGCATATCTTGTGGCCTAAAACATGAGAGCTGAGGTAGAAAGGAAATAATTCCTAACTTCCATTTGGTGCCATTTCAATAGTTAGGAGGTGTTCAAAGCTCAGAAGCATTCAAGTAAGTTTTGTAAAGTGTATGACTTCTGCATGGATGATTTCAGTACTTCAGTCCATACAGAAATTCTTAAAAGTTCCTAGCTAGGAATGGGTCTTAACCTTTTTCTCAAATACGCCGGAGAGGCATTGCATTAATAGAAGAAAAGGAGTCATACAGAGACCAAAACACACCCACCCACACACACATACAACACACAACACCAACACACCTACTCTTACAGACTTGAACTAATCACCTTTTGCTGGAGACAAGAGAACTGTGTCTACTGAGTGGTGGTATGTTTTGTTCAATCACAGAAGAAAACACATGGAATCATTGAAAGGGTGACTGGATTTGGTCAATGATCCGACAGGAACATAACACTCTGAACAGTTAAAAAAATCCATAGGACAGGCATGACTATTGATTGATTTTTTAGTCATTCTTATTTCTATAATCTGTACGTACTCTTTCAGCACCAGTTTCATGATTGCGAAGGACTCAAGATATTTTTTTTCCATATTTGATCAAGATATTGTAAGAGCATGTGTTATTTTATTGCTCAGGTATTGTTTACAGAGTGCTATTCTTCTAAAATACTACATTGGATCCAAATTCTAAGATGTTTTGGCTTTTGTAGATACATTGATTTCACTATGTATCTAGGCATAGTGTATGTCTAAGTGCATAGAAAAATCTATGTATCTAAAAACCGAAGACGCCTTATAATTTGGAACGGAGAAAGTAACACAAAGAGTTGGTGCAACCTCTGGCTAGAGGCAACTCATGTTTGGTCAATTCACCAAAAAGTCCAATATAGGACACTGGTTAATATAGATATTAGCTGTTATACAGAGCATACATCAGTTTTTAATCTAACCATCTGATTTTTGTGACCTTCATATCATAATTTCTCTACCGAGAAATTTCATAGTAGATAGTGATGGCTCCCTGGCACGTTTAGCAAAGGATCAGAATTCAACAGTCAAGGGCTCTACCTATCGAAGTAGACAATTAGTAGAATATTGATGTAAGGGTCCAAAAAGTCATAGATGTGAATGGACTATTCACTCTTAACTTTGATTTTTCTATATGTTTTTGCTTCTTGAGCCCAATTGTTTTTATATGCCCTTGCTCTCCTTTGAGTTTGACGTTTAGCATAGAATACTGACTACAGAGTGAGTTTCAGAAAACATCAATACTCATCTTGTGTTTTCTTAGTTCTTGCCTTTCCTGCAGCGTTGTCTTCCTGAGGAGCAAGAGAGAACTCCCAAATGGAAAGTTTCGTTTCTGCAGTCCTAGGTGAGCTGATATCTCGTTCCATAAATTTCATCATCAACAAGTTGTCAAAGCCAGTGACACTGAACATGGAGGAAAGCCTACAAAGGACTCTTCTCAGAGGACAGGTCATCATTCAGGAGGCCATGGGACGGCACATCACAAATCAAGCCATGCTTCTGCAGCTGGGCATGCTAAGGGATGCCATGCACCGAGGCTATTACGCACTTGATGCGTTCAGGTACCAGCCTCACTATGGAGAAGATGGCAATGATCCAGCTGCTAGGTGGTTTATGCTCCTATCCAAGGTACCCTCTATAAAGGATCCCTATTTCTCCGGTCAATCTGTACAGTTTCAGGAACAACTACGAGAGGCGCTTGACGGATTGAGCTCCATGATTGTTGATCTGAATGAGCTGGTCATGTTCTTGATTAGTTACCCTCGCTTGTATCGTCAGCCTTACATCATGGATGTCCTTCTGGTTAACTGCATGTTTGGTCGCCAGATGGAAACAGAACTTGTCAGTAAATTTCTTTTGCACACAAAACCTCGTAGTTCTGAAGAATTGGAGGTCCTGCCAGTTGTTGGCCCAGCCAGAGTTGGTAAGAGTACCTTAATCGCTCATGTTTGCAAGGATGAAAGAGTTCGTGATTATTTCTCAGAAATCTTGTGGCTGGACGACCATGATTTTACAGATGATGAGCTAACTTTGAGACTGGGATGTGCAATGAAACATCAAAATTGTTTGTCAAACTTGAAGAAGGGCAAAAGATTGCTAGTTATTGTTGAACTATGTGGGAATCTCTCTGAAGATGTGTGGAATAGGTTTTATCTTGCTTCCAAACAGAGCTTTCTTAGTGGTAGTAAAATCATTGTCACAAGCTGTTCAGACAGTGTTGTAAATTTTGGAACAACACCAGCTCTAACTCTGAAATGCCTATCCCATGAGGAATATTGGTATTTCTTCAAGACACTTACATTTGGAAGCATGGATCCTCATACACACCCTAGGCTTGTACAACTGGCTATGGAGATAGCCAGACTGCAGAATCGTTCAATCAATTCTGCATATATCACCTCTTATTTGTTGAGGGACAATTTTAACATGCACTTTTGGTATAAGGTACTGAGATTCTATAGATGGTTCATCCAGAAGCATATCTCCAAATTCGGTGTGCATCCTTTTGATCGCTCAAACCAAAACAAACCTGTACCACATGGAAGAATGGTTTCACCTTCTGAAGAGTTCATGGTTTGTCATCAGTATCACCTCACTTCCCAAGAGGAGGTTCCAGAGATAAGAATCCAAGATTTGTTATTTGGAAGCATTAAGAAACATGGAAATTTTGAGGTCCTAGTATGGAGATCTCAGATATCCCCCTACTACAGCTATGTCAATTCTTGTGAGATTCAAGAACGAAAAATTACAGGTGCAAAGAGGAAGCACTATATGAAAGACAGGAGCTACATTCTGTTAGTTGTATCATTTCCTGGTTTATGCAGGAACATATATAATGTTATTCACTTTTTTGGGGCGTGTGTCGTTTTTGTGAGGACGAGTGATGGGCTCTTCACCATTGACCTCAAGTCTCTCAACGTCGCAATGGTATCCAAGGACACTGGCTTCTCGGCATTTTCCCCTACATTAGCTTCCACACGCCAGGTAATTGCCTTGTATGTGTTTACTCTGTATATCTTTATTATGATATTATCCCAGTTCCAGTATAGCTTTGCTTGTATGTGTTGAACGCTGAATTAGTAGAGTGGAATATCATGATCTGATAAAATAAAATAGTAAAATACAGAGAATTGTTTATTTATCTGTTAGATCTGTAATAGTTAGAATATGGGGTCTTGAAACTTAGCTAAATGTTGGCTGGCCCAATGAACTACCCAGCAGGAGAATGGAAAGGCAGTCACCTCATAGTATATAGCTGATACCAATGCCACATAAAAGGGTAGCTGTTAGCCTGTTTGATTGCCCAGCAACTATATAAGGTTTTTCTACCAGCACAGTCTGAAACCATTTTCTAGTAAGCGGTAATAGGTTTTCAACCAGCTGATATTATTTCCTAAATTTGTTTATTTCAGTAGCACTGGAAGTTGCCTCAACTGGTGAGGGATCAAGTTCAGATGCCTAAGGTGCTTAGGTGCAGGTTTCTCGGTCAAGGGGAAACTTAGTCACTTCTCAGTGGGTTCTTGGTTTTAATTCAAGGGCTCTATGTTTTGTCTAAGGGCCTGTTCGGTTAGGCCAGAATGCAACCAGGAATCTATCCAACTTATCAAAGCTATATAAATTAGTGAAGCAATCCAGGTAGAATTTGTTCCAGCCTAGCGATCCCCTGACAACTGAACGAGCTCTAAAGCATTCTATCTTCTAAGTTTGTTACTTCAATCACTGCTTTGTTTGTAAACTGGCAACTGTGTGTGTTCTCCGGAATTGTAGCTTGCAATGAAATCCTAGAGTGAATGTGATTTGTCCTTCTATGTACATATGTATGCCCAAGAAAACATAACATTTGAAGTTAATGTTCTGCACTTTTCTGTGTAAATTTTGCTTAATTTTAGTTTGATTCCAAATCTTATGGCCTGAAACATGAGAGCTGAGGAAGAAATGAAATAATTATGAACATCCATTTTGTACAATTTTAAATCTTAGGGAGGTGTTCAGAGCTCTGAAGCATTCAATTAAATTTTGGTAAGCACCAGCCATGAAAACGTCCAGTCACTATATGAAGTGTACGAGTTCTGCATGAATGATTTCAGTACTTAAGTTCATACAGAAATTCTTAAAAGTCCTAACTATGAATGGGTCTTAACTGCCTATTGAGTGCCGGTATGTTTGTTCACTCAACGAAGAAAACACATGGAATCGTTCAAAGGGTGGCTGGATGAATTCTTAAAAGTCCTAGCTATGAATGGGTCTTAGACTCTTAACTGTGCCTATTGAGTGCTGGTATATTTGTTCACTCACAGAAGAAAACACATGGAATCGTTCAAAGGGTGGCTGGATGTGGTCAATAATCAGACAGTAACATCGCACTTTGAACAGTTAAAAAAATCCATAGGACAGGCATGTGTCTTCATTAATTTTTGGTCATTCTTATATTTTGTAATCTGTACGTACTCTTCACAGCAGTTTTTCATGATTGTGCATGACACAAGATATATATTTTTTTTCCAGATTTAATCATGATATTATCAGACTTTTGTGCTATTCTGTTGCACATGTATTGTTTTCAGAGTGCTATCCTCCTGAACTATCCCCTTCGCTCCAAATTGTTAGATGTTTTGACTTATATAAATACATTCCTTTGACTATGTATCAAGACAGTGTATATCTAACAACATCAACATAGTCTTTTGTCCCAAGCTAGTTGGGGTAGGCAAGAGATGAAAACCATAGGAAACAAGTATAAAAGAAACACAAAAATAGGGCACAAGACAAAAGGTATAGTTAGGGGTAAACAGGAAAAGAAACAAAGATCACGGTTCAGGCATGGTGTGTTTCTTTTATACTTAACTGCATAACAATCCATGTATCCGGAAAAACCAGAACGGCTTATAATTTGGAATGGAGGGAGCAACACAAGGAGTTGTGAATTTGTAGTGCAAACTCTGGCCTAGAGGCAACTCGTGTTCAGTCAGTTAGTCAAAACGTCCAACAAAGGACACTGATTAATATAGTTATTAGCTGTTATACAGTGCATCTGTTTCTAATCTAACAATCTGATTTTGTGACCCTCGTATCATAAGTTCTCTACCAAGAAATTACATAATAGGTAGTGATGGCTCACTGGCACAGTTAGCAGAGGGTCAGAATTCAATAGTCAAGGGCTCTACCTATCGAAATAGACAAATCAGTAGAAAGTGTAAGAAAGTAAATAAAAAATCAATAATAAGAATATTAATGTAAGGGTCCCAAAAGTCATACACGTGAATGGACTATTGACTCTCTCAATTTAGATTTTTCTATATATTTCTGCCTCTTGAGACAACTGTTCTTATATGCACTGTAGCATAGAATACAGACTACAGAGTGAGTTTCAAAAAAACATCAATACTCATCTTGTGTTTTCTTAGTTCTTACCTTCCTGCAGCATTGGCTTCCTGACAAGCAAGAGAGAGCTCCCAGATGGAAAGTTTCCTTTCTGCAGTCCTGGGTGAGCTGATATCTCGATCCATAGATTTCATCATCAACAAGTGGTCAAAGCCACTGACACTGAACATGGAGGAAAGCCTACAAAGGGCTCTTCTCAGAGCACAGGTCATCTTTGAGGAGTCCATGGGATGCCACATCACAAATCAAGCGATGCTCCTGCAACTGGGCATGCTGAGGGATGCCATGCACCGAGGTTATTACGCACTTGATGCGTTCGGTACCAGCCTCACTATGTAGAAGATGGCAATGATCCGCCGCTAGTCGGTTTATGCCCCTATCCAAGGTACCCTCCGCAAAGGATCCCTGTTTCTCCAGTCAAACTCTACAGTTTCGTGAACAGCTACGACGCCGCTTGACGGATTGAGCTCCATGATTGTTGATCTGAATGAGCTGGTCATGTTCTTGATGAGCTACCCTCGCTCAGTATCGCCACCTTTTACATGCATATCCTTTTGGGTAACCGCATGTTTGGTCGTCGATGGAAGCGAACTTGTCATTAAGTTCCTTTTGCACACAAAACCTCATGGTTCAAGAATTGGATGTCCCGCCAGCTTGTTGGTCCACTCGAGTCGGTAAGAGTACCCTAATGGCTCATGTTTGCAAAGATCAAAGAGTCTGTGATTATTTCTCAAGAATCTTGTGGCTGCACGACCGCGATTTTATAGATGATGAGCTAGCTTTCAGACAAGGATATTCAATGAAACATCAAAACCAAGTGGCAAATTTGAACAAAGGGAAGAAAGTGCTAGTTGTTATAGAGCTATCCGAAATCTCTCGTGAAGATGCATGGAATAGACTTTTTACTTTGCTTCAAACAGAGGTTTCTTACTGGTAGTAAAATCATAGTGACAAGCTGTTCGCACAAAATTGTGAAGTTCGAACGACACCAGCTCTAACTCAAGTACATGTCCCTTGAGGCTTACTGGGTATTTCTTCAAGACAATTACATTTGGAAGCATGGATCCCGAGACACACCCTAGGTTTGCACAACCGGCCATGGAGATAGCCGACTGCAGAATCGCTCAATCAATTCTGGATATATCACCTCTTATTTGTTGAGGGACAATTTTAACATACACTTTTGGTGTAAGGTACTGAGATTCTTGAGAGGGTTCATCCAGAAGCATATCTCCAAATTTGGTGTGCATCCTTTTGATCTTTTACACCAAAACAAACCTGTGCCGCATGGAAGAATGGCTTCACCTTCTCTGAAGATTTCATGGTTTGTCATCGTATCACCTCACTTCCCAAGAGGAGGTTCCAGAGATAAGCATCCAAGATTTGCTGTATGGAAGCATTAAGAAACATGGAAGATTTGAGGTCCTAGTATGGAGATCTTAGATACCCCCTACTACAGCTATGTCAATTCTTGTGAGATTCAAGAGCGAAAAAATTACAGGTGCAAAGAGGAAGCACCATATGAAAGACGGAGCCAGATTCTGTTAGCTATTCTTTTCCTGGTTTATGCAGGAACATATATAATGCTATTCACTTTTTTTTTTGGGGGGGGGGGGGGGGAGGGGTAGGATGTTATAAGTGAATTCTATAGTGTGCTACATTTTCATATTTCATATCTGCAGTGTAAGTGCTAATGACACATGAGTTAGAGGCATATATTTTCCTTGGATTTGGTGAATCCTTCCTGGTTGTTAGTTTTACTCCAGTCTCCAGATAGCAGCCTCAGACTGGGCCAGCAGGCCATGTTTGGTGGTTTGCATGACTGGTTGAAAGCCAAGCAGAGTCTCGTTGGTTCAAGAAGATTTGGCATCTCGCCAATCTGTGGTCCAGAAAGAGCTGGAAATTTACTGAAGTTAGTTGTAACGATTTTTTTCGCATCACAAGACTGCAAAGGCACAAAAAATCTTTCAAGTGCCTGTACTGTAACAGTGCAGTATCCAGTATTATAATGCTTGCTCTGTTTTCTTGTGTACACTTGAATGAATCTGTTGGGAATTTATTCACTTGATCCTGTGAGATTTTAGTCTCATTGCATTGTCTTCTCATATCGTAGTGTGAGTGTGTTAAGATCACACGAACTTAAAGATATCTCCTGCAATATGCTATGTAAAACTATGGCTTACAAGTTGCAAGATTGAATGAAATCTTGAAAATCATCTAAATTTAAGTTGGGCCAGTAAAAATACCGAGAACGAAACGAATTCAAAAAACGTGTAATCTGCATGACCTATTAAAAATAACATTTAACTTTTTACTGTTAGTAATGTTAGACCCTACATGGGGTTCTGTGAGCATATTTTATGGAGTTCTACATGCAATTTATGAAAACAGCTTGAACTTTTGATTGAGCTAACGAAAAAAAAAAATCTTCACTGGTAAAGTGCAGCTGTTCCAAACTAGTCCTTCATTTGTCCTTAAATCTCTAGAATACACTATATTACAGGTCTGAGGGAGTAGTCCTTAGCTCTCGTCCTTAGCTGGTATCCAAACAAGGCCTTGCACAGAAACTACATAGGTCATAGATGGTGATGGTCATTGGTTTACTTTGCAAAGGCTCAGAATTCAACAGTCAAGGGATGTACGCCTCTACCTTTGGAGGAGATTGAAAGTCAATAGAATAATTAAGTGATGGCGAATGGAGTACCCATGGTCATACATGTGAATGGACTCTTGACTCTGTCAAATTAGTTGGTTCACACAATATGCCCATGTTCTCCTTGCAGGTTCTCACGAGATAAGAATCCAAGATGTGTAGCATCAAGACATGGAAAAATTGCGGTCCTAGAAAGTATAGTGATCTCAGATATACCCCCTACTACAGCATTGTCAATGCTTATGAGATTCAGATTATTGGGGCCAAGTGGAAGCACTGTATGAAAGATGCAGTCACATTCTGTTAATTTTGTTATTTTCTGGTTTATTCAGGAACATATTTATATATTTACTCGGTTTTTTAGGGAAGGATGTTGTAAGTTACAGTAAAGTCAATTCTGATGTTAACTGCTTATATCCACATATGACGCATGAGCCAGAGGCATATATTTTCATGAAATACGGTGAATCCATCCCTACTGTTTTGGCTCCAGAGCAGAGTCAATTCTGCATTTTTGGCTCTATCTTTTCAGTTCAACCCTGCAGGCCATTCTGTCAACAGAACCGCACAGTCATGTTTGATGGTAATTAATGTCTTGGAATTCAACGGTTCAACCCAACGACCTTGCTTCCCTTAGAGCTTTTATATAAGTATAGAATAAAGAGTTTCCAAAACATACAAACTTACCCAGCCCTATTGTGTTCTCTTTTTGAAGAAAAAAGAAAGCTCACATGGAAACCATCCTTTCTGCAGTCCTGGGTGAGCTGATATCAAGATCCATAAATTTCATCATCCACAAGTGCTCGAAGCCGCTGACACTGAGCATGGAGGAAAGCCTACAAAGGGCTCTTCTCCGAGGAAAGGTCATCAACGAGGAGGCCATGGGACGACGCATCACAAATCAAGCCATGATCGAGCAGCTGTGCATGCTGAAAGATGCCATGCACCAAGGCTATTATGCACTTGATGCTTTCAGGTACCAGCCTCACTATGGAGAGGACAGCAATGATCCAACTGTTATGTCCCTATCCAAGGTACGATCTGCAAAGGTTCCCTATTTCTTTGGTCGACGAACTGCACATTTCCAAAGAACACCTACAAGAGGCGCTAGACAGACTGTGCTCTATGATTGTTGATCTCAATGACTCGGTCATGTTCTTGACGAAGCTACCCCAGTATCGCCAACCTTATAGCATGCATATCCTATTGGGTAACTGCATGTTTGGTCGCCAGATGGAAGAAGAACTTGTCATCCAATTCCTGTTGCACACACAGCCTCATAGTTCTCAAGAATTGGAGGTCTTGCCAATTGTCGGTCCAGTCGGAGTCGGCAAGAGTACCCTAGTCACTCATGTTTGCAAGGATGAAAGAGTCCGTGATTATTTCTCAGAAATTTTGTGGTTGTGTGACTCCAATTTTACAAATGATGAGCTGGTTTGCTTGGGAAGGATGTCTAATGAAACATCAAAATTGTATGCCGACTCAAAAAAGAGGCAAATGATTGCTTGTTGTTATTGAATTATCTGGTGATATCTACAAAGATGCATGGAATAGGTGGTATCTTGCTTCCAAACAGAGCTTTCCTAGTGGTAGTAAAATCATAGTCACAAGCCGTTCGCACAAGATTGCAAAGTTTGGAACATCACCGGCTCTAACTCTGAAGTTTCTTTCCAAGGAGGCATATTGGTATTTCTTCAAGACACTTACATTTGGAAGCATGGACCCTGAGAAGCATCCAAGGCTTGCACAGATTGCCATGGAGATAGCTAGAGTAATGCAGACAAGTATATTCATTGGTGCATACGTCACCTCTTATATCTTGAGGAATAATTTTAACACAAAGTATTGGTGTAATGTTCTAAGCTTCTTGAGAGGGTTCGTCCCGTAGCATATCTCCGATTTAGGCGTGCATCCATTTGATCTTCTGAAGCAAAACAAACCTTTCGGGCACAGAAGAATGGCTGCACCTTCCGAATATTTCATGATTTGTCGTCAGATCACCGTTCTTCACAAGAGGAGGTTCCGGAGATAAGCATCCAAGATTTGTTGTATGGAAGCATCAAGAGACATGGAAAATTTGAGGTCCTAGCATGGAGATCTCAGATACCCCCTACTACAACTATATCATGACTTGTGAGATTAGAGAGCAAAAACTAGAGGTTCCAAGAGGAAGCGTTGTATGAAAGATGGATTCACATATTGTTAATTTTGTTATTATCTGGCTTATTCAGGGACATGTTTGTATTTTCACATTTTTGTTTTTTCGTTTGGATGTCTCAAGTTACAGCATAGTCAAAATTTAGAGCATGTAAGGTGTGATAGGTTCCAACATTTGTGATAGAATTCATATGTGCGAATAAGTGCTCTAATGCTTTGTCTATATGGAATTGTGTAAAATCTGTATGTGAGCTCACTTTACTCGGTGGCAAAATATTTTAACCAGGAGCCTGTGTAGTCGCCACATAAAGCTGTTGATGCATTTCATTTCGGTCAGTTAAGTGGATTTGGCTCTTGGAATGAGAGCGATGCTTATTTGCTAACCATATAGATATGAACTAGTAATTTTCTTTTTTTTTTTTTCACTTGCAGAATATTATGTGTTTTTTTTTTTGAAAGCTCAGTATCTGTTTGGTGACCAAAATGTTATATATATTCTATGGCAATGTGGTATACTAATTGGTTGGGAGAAATTAGCTGTAGCTGAGTGCCATTTTTCTGTCTGTCCCAGCCACGATTCCTAATTGGAATTTTTAGTTTTATTACAGCAGGTGCTCTAGGCCATCTGGACCGTTGGATTCCATTTGCACGATCAGCATCTCGAGACCTCCAGTCAAGAGGATCGCCCCTCTCTGATCCCATGGCCCCACCTGGAAGCCTGGGAGCGCAGCAAGCAGAGCACGGAGCAGAGCAGACCTGCTGCGCCGCCGGCCAACCACCAACCACCACGGAAGCAGATCCGCCGCCGGCGAGCGCGCTGATGGCGATGGAGCAAGAGGTCCTGCTGCGTTTCCTTCCCAGCCAGCCCACTCCTCTGCAACTGCTGGCGCCACCTCGTGACGGGGCCGGGGGTTCCCGCCGCCCCCGATGCTGGTCCTCGCCAATGACGGCCCGGCCGCCCGCTTTGTGCCCACCGTGGAGCGGGAGCGCGGCCGCAGTAGGATTTGGGAAATGAAGGTGATATCACACTGCCACACAAAGAATGTTATCGTATTCTTGAGTCCATTCTGTCTCAGTGATCCAAAAGCTTTTGTGGCTATAGGAATTAGCAAGTGCCAAATCACCCATCTTTAGTCCAAAAAGCTGGGGCACTGGTTCATCTGACAATCTGACTGATTTTTCTGACCTTCATACCATATAGGTGCACACACTACAGAGAAATTACGTGGGTCAAGGATGGCGATGGCTTGATTTTTGTCACCTTCATATCATAGGTGCTCTACAAAGAAATTACATAGGTAATGGATGGTGATGGCTTTGATTTCTGTCACCTTCGTTTCACAAATGCTCTACAGACAAATTACATAGGTCGTGGATGGTGATGGCGATGCAACGGTCAAGAGCTGTAAGCCAAGTAGCCAATTAGTAGTAAAGTAAAAGTCAAATCTGAATAATCAGGTGAAGACGAAAGCAGTCCCAAAGGTCATACATGTGAATGGACTATTGACTCTATCAATTTACTTCTTCTTATACGTTTTAGCCTTTTGACCCCAGTTGTTCTTAAAATCCCTTGCTCTCCTTGGAGTTTGATCAGAAACATAGAGTACACAGTTACAGCAACATCAAAACTTACAGTGTACTTTCTTACCCATCCTGCAGTATTGTCTTCCTGAGCGAGAGTGATCTCCCAAATGGAAAGTTTCCTTTCTGCAGTCCTGGGTGAGCTCATGACTCGCTCCATAAATTTCATCCTCGAAAAGTGCTCCAAGCCGCTGCAATGGCTGTGGAGGAAAGCCTGCAAAGGGCTCTTCTTCGGGCACAGGTCATCATCGAGGAGGCCATGGGACGTCGCATCACAAACCAAGCCATGATCCAGCAGCTGGGCATGCTGAGGGATGCCACGCACCGTGGCTATTACGCACTTGATGCGTTCAGGTACCAGCCTCACTATGGAGAGGATGACAGTGATGATCAAGTTGTGAGTCGATTTATTTCCCTATCCAAGGTACCCTCTGCAAAGCATCCCTATTTCTTCAGTCAAGCTGCACAGTTTCGGGAACAGCTACAAAAGGCACAAGACAGATTGAGCTCCATGATTGATGATCTGAACGAGGTGGTCATGTTCTTGGCGAGCTACCCTCGTCGTGTCGCCAACCTTACAAAGATGCATATCCCACTTGGGTAACTGCATGTTTGGTCGCCGATGGAAGCAAAACATGTCATCAAATTCCTGTTGCACACACAGCCTCATAGTTCTCAAGAATTGAGGTCCCGCCAATTGTCGGACCAGTCCAGAATCGGTAAGAGTACCCTTGTCACTCATATTTGCAAGGATGAAAGAGTCCGTGATTATTTCTCGTAAATTTTGTGGTTGTGTGACTCCAATTTTATAAATGATGAGCTAGCTTGCAGGCAAGGATGTGTAATGAAACATCAAAATTGTATGCCAAACTCAAAAGCGAAGAAACAGATTGCTTGTTGTTATTGAATTATCCGGAGATATCTACGAGGATGCATGGAATAGGTGGTATCTTGCTTCCAAACAGAGCTTTCCTACTGGTAGTAAAATCATAGTCACAAGCCGCTCGCACAAGATTGCAAAGTTTGGAACAACACCGGCTCTAACTCAAAGTTTCTTTCCAAGGAGGCATATTGGTATTTCTTCAAGACACTTACATTTGGAAGCATGGACCCTGAGAAGCATCCAAGGCTTGCACAGCTTGCCATGGAGATAGCTAGAGTATTGCAGATAAGTACGCTCAATGGTGCATATGTCACCTCTTATATGTTGAGGGACAATTTTAACACAAAATTTTGGTGTAACGCTCTAAGTTTCTTGAGAGGGTTCGTCCGTAAGCATGTCTCCGATTTCGGCGTGCATCCGTTTGATCTTATGAAGCAAAACAAACCTATACGGCATGGAAGAATGGCTGCACCTTCCGAATATTTCATGATTTGTCATCAGTATCACTGTTCTTCACAAGGGGAGCTTCCGGAGATAAGAATGCAAGATTTGTGTTATGGAAGCATTAAGAGACATGGAAAATTTGAGGTCCTATCATGGAGATCTCAGATACCCCCCTACTACAGCTACATGAATACTTGCGAGATTCGAAAGCAAAAAATTACAGGTTCCAAGAGGAAGCGTTCTATGAAAGATAGATGCACATATTGTTAATTTTGTTATTATCTAGCTTATTCAGGGACATGTTTGTATTTTCACTTTTTTGTGTTTTCGTTTGGATGTCTCAAGTTACAGCATAGTCAAAATCTAGAGCATGTAAGGTGTGATAGGTTCCAACATAGCGAAATAGATTGGAACAACTTGTATTTTCACAGAAGTAAATGACGACCATGGAGACTAACCAGAGACTCTGAGGCCATCAGAACCTCCTCATCACGGGAGCTCCATCCAAACTGGGGTACCAAAGCCTGGATATGGGAGGTCCAGAGAGGCTGGGTGAAGTATTTGGTGTATTCATCTAAGACTTGTTGATCGATGCCCTCCCGTTCACTAATGATGTCCAGCAATCTCATAACCCGCTTCTTGAAATGAGAGTGGGCAGGCTGTTTTGGCGAAACTCATGCCAGCAAGATGACGACTCGCGGGCGAGGAGCACCCGTGCGAGAAGCTATTTTTTCCTTCTAGAGATACAAGGGGTCGAGAGAATTTTGATTGTTTTCTTGATGAGGCACTTGATGAATTCCTTGCCTGCTCGCCGAGGTGAAGTCCCTTAGGCCTTGTTCGGTTAATCTCCAACCGAGGGGATTGAGGGATTTAATCCTCTCGATTTGGGGATTAACCAAACAAAGCCTTAACGGAATTTGCAGTGCAATATCTGGCTTAGAGGAAACTCGTTCAGTTAGTTTACCAAAAAGTTTGAGATGGAACAACTTACCGCTCCATGTAGCAAGTCAATCAGAGCTCTCAAGATGATTGGGCATCCCACCAATATCATGCCCGGAAAGAGATGGAAACAGATTGTAGCCAGCTGTATTGTCTACATGAATTGTTTCACATTATCAGCTACATATGTACACAATCTTTGAAATGCATGTACTCTAAAAGTGCAGCAGTTTCATACAGTGTAATGCTCTCTGTTTTCTTTTGTACACTTGAGTGAGGGCTTTGTAAGTTTATGTTCTTGCATTCATCTGATATTCTAATTTCGTTGTCTTTCGTTTTGATAGTCAGGCAGTCAGCAGGTGCTCCAATCAGTCCAATTTACAGGTATCTACTGTGATATGCTAATTAAGACTACAGGCTTAGAGTTTGAATTTTATAATGTTGTATGCAAGTGTCCCTGTAGCTCTGAAACACGATGGGATCTAGAAACTCATCTATGTTTAGGCTGGTGCAGTAAAAGTACCCAAATGAGTTCGATGAAACAACATTAAGTTTTTACTGTTAGTGATTTAGTCAACACATCGGGGTTAATTCCTTCATCAGAATTTATAGTGCATAATCTGGCCTGGAGTCAACTCCCGTTCAGCCAGTTGACTAAAAGGTGCAACTGCAGATACTGTTCATTATGGTTATTAACTGGTACACAGAACTACAGCATATCAGTTGCTATTTACTAAGCTAACAATCTGATTCTTGTGACCTTGATATCATAGATGGTCTACAGAGTAGTTACATGGATCATAGATGGTGATGGCTCAGTGGTTGACTTAGCGAACACTTGGAATTCAACAGTCAACAGTCAAGGGATGTACATATTCTCTGGAAATATCCAACACGTAGAAAGTTCAAACAAAAAAAAAAAAAGTCAATTAGAAATTCAGAATAACCATGTGAAGTCTGTGATTATTTCTCAGTAATCTTGTGGCTGCAAGACCGTGATTTTATAGATGATGAGCTAGCTTCCAGACAAGGATATTCAATGAAACATCAAAACCAAGTGGCAAATTTGAACAAAGGGAAGAGAGTGCTAGTTGTTATAGAGCTATCTGGAAATCTCTGTGAAGATGCATGGAATAGACTTTACTTTTGCTTCAAAACAGAGGTTTTCTTAGTGGTAGTAAAATCATAGTGACAAGCTGTTCAGACAAAATTGTAAAGTTCGAACGACACCAGCTCTAACTCTGAAGTACATGTCCCTTGAGGCTTACTGGTATTTCTTCAAGACAATTACATTTGGAAGCATGGATCCCGAGACGCACCCTAGGTTTTGCACAACCGGCCATGGAGATAGCCAGACTGCAGAATCGTTCAATCAATTCTGGATATATCACCTCTTATTTGTTGAGGGACAATTTTAACATACACTTTTTGGTGTAAGGTACTGAGATTCTTGAGAGGGTTCATCCAGAAGCATATCTCCAAATTTGGTGTGCATCCTTTTTGATCTTTTACACCAAAACAAACCTGTGCCGCATGGAAGAATGGCTTCACCTTCTGAAGATTTCATGGTTTGTCATCAGTATCACCTCACTTCCCAAGAGGAGGTTCCAGAGATAAGCATCCAAGATTTGCTGTATGGAAGCATTAAGAAACATGGAAGATTTGAGGTCCTAGTATGGAGATCTCAGATACCCCCCTACTACAGCTATGTCAATTCTTGTGAGATTCAAGAGCGAAAAATTACAGGTGCAAAGAGGAAGCACCATATGAAAGACGGAGCCAGATTCTGTTAGCTATTCTTTTCCTGGTTTATGCAGGAACATATATAATGCTATTCACTTTTTTTTTTTTTTGGGGGGGGCGGGGCGCTTAGGATGTTATAAGTGAATTCTATAGTGTGCTACATTTTCATATTTCATATCTGCAGTGTAAGTGCTAATGACACATGAGTTAGAGGCATATATTTTCCTTGGATTTGGTGAATCCTTCGTGGTTGTTAGTTTTACTCCAGTCTCCAGATAGCAGCCTCAGCCTGGGCCAGCAGGCCATGTTTGGTGGTTTGCATGACTGGTTGCAAGCCAAGCAGAGTCTCGTTGGTTCAAGAACATTTGGCATCTCGCCAATCTGTGGTCCAGAAAGAGCTGGAAATTTACTGAAGTTAGTTGTAACGAATTTTTTTTTTTTTTCGCATCACAAGACTGCAAAGGCACAAAAATCTTTCAAGTGCCTGTACTGTAACAGTGCAGTATCCAGTATTATAATGCTTGCTCTGTTTTCTTGTGTACACTTGAATGAATCTGTTGGGAATTTATTCACTTGATCCTGTGAGATTTTAGTCTCATTGCATTGTCTTCTCATATCGTAGTATGAGTGTGTTAAGATCACATGAACTTAAAGATATCTCCTGCAATATGCTATGTAAAACTATGGCTTACAAGTTGCAAGATTGAATGAAATCTTGAAAATCATCTAAATTTAAGTTGGGCCAGTAAAAATACCGAGAACTAAACGAATTCAAAAAAAGTGTAATCTGCATGACCTATTAAAAATAACATTTAACTTTTTACTATTAGTAATGTTAGACCCTACATGGGGTTCTGTGAGCATATTTTATGGAGTTCTACATGCAATTTATGAAAACAGCTTGAACTCTTGATTGAGCTAACGAAAAAAAAAAAAATCTTCACTGGTAAAGTGCAGCTGTTCCAAACTAGTCCTTCATTTGTCCTTAAATCTCTAGAATACACTATATTACAGGTCTGAGGGAGTAGTCCTTAGCTCTCGTCCTTAGCTGGTATCCAAACAAGGCCTTGCACAGAAATACGGTGCAAGAATTCAACAGTCAAGGGATGTACGCCTCTACCTTTTGAGGAGATTGAAAGTCAATAGAATAATTAAGTGATGGCGAATGGAGTACCCATGGTCATACATGTGAATGGACTCTTGACTCTGTCAAATTAGTTGGTTCACACAATATGCCCATGTTCTCCTTTGCAGGTTCTCACGAGATAAGAATCCAAGATGTGTAGCATCAAGACATGGAAAAATTGCGGTCCTAGAAAGTATAGTGATCTCAGATATACCTCCTACTACAGCATTGTCAATGCTTATGAGATTCAGATTATTGGGGCCAAGTGGAAGCACTGTATGAAAGATGCAGTCACATTCTGTTAATTTTGTTATTTTCTGGTTTATTCAGGAACATATTTATGTATTTACTCGGTTTTTAGGGTAGGATGTTGTAAGTTACAGTAAAGTCAATTCTGATGTTAACTGCTTATATCCACATATGACGCATGAGCCAGAGGCATATATTTTCATGAAATACGGTGAATCCATCCCTACTGTTTTGGCTCCAGAGCAGAGTCAATTCTGCATTTTTTGGCTCTATCTTTTCAGTTCAACCCTGCAGGCCATTCTGTCAACAGAACCGCACAGTTATGTTTGATGGTAATTAATGTCTTGAATTCAACGGTTCAACCCAACGACCTTTCTTCCCTTGGAGCTTTTATATAAGTATAGAATAAAGAGTTTCCAAAACATACAAACTTACCCAGCCCTATTGTGTTCTCTTTTTGAAGAAAAAAAAAAAGCTCACATGGAAACCTTCCTTTCTGCAGTCCTGGGTGAGCTGATATCAAGATCCATAAATTTCATCATCCACAAGTGGTCGAAGCCGCTGACATTGAGCATGGAGGAAAGCCTACAAAGGGCTCTTCTCCCGAGGAAAGGTCATCAACGAGGAGGCCATGGGACGACGCATCACAAATGAAGCCATGATCGAGCAGCTGTGCATGCTGAAAGATGCCATGCACCAAGGCTATTATGCACTTGATGCTTTCAGGTACCAGCCTCACTATGGAGAGGACAGCAATGATCCAACTGTTATGTCCCTATCCAAGGTACGATCTGCAAAGGTTCCCTATTTCTTTGGTCGACGAACTGCACATTTCCAGGAACAGCTACAAGAGGCGCTAGACAGACTGAGCTCTATGTTTGTTGATCTGAATGAGTTGGTCATGTTCTTGACGAGCTACCCTCGTCTGTATCGCCAACCTTATAGCATGCATATCCTATTGGGTAACTGCATGTTTGGTCGCCAGATGGAAGTAGAACTTGTCATCCAATTCCTGTTGCACACACAGCCTCATAGTTCTCAAGAATTGGAGGTCTTGCCAATTGTCGGTTCAGTCGGAGTCGGCAAGAGTACCCTAGTCACTCATGTTTGCAAGGATGAAAGAGTCCGTGATTATTTCTCATAAATTTTGTGGTTGTGTGACTCCAATTTTACAAATGATGAGCTGGTTTGCTGGGAAGGATGTCTAATGAAACATCAAAATTGTATGCCAGACTCAAAAAGAGGCAACAGATTGCTTGTTGTTATTGAATTATCTGGTGATATCTACAAAGATGCATGGAATAGGTGGTATCTTTCTTCCAAACAGAGCTTTCCTAGTGGTAGTAAAATCATAGTCACAAGCCGTTCAGACAAGATTGCAAAGTTTGGAACAACACCGGCTCTAACTCTGAAGTTTCTTTCCAAGGAGGCATATTGGTATTTCTTCAAGACACTTACATTTGGAACCATGGACCCTGAGAAGCATCCAAGGCTTGCACAGCTTGCCATGGAGATAGCTAGAGTAATGCAGACAAGTATGTTCATTGGTGCATACGTCACCTCTTGTATCTTGAGGGACAATTTTAACACAAAGTATTGGTGTAACGTTCTAAGCTTCTTGAGAGGGTTCGTCCAGAAGCATATCTCCGATTTAGGCGTGCATCCATTTGATCTTCTGAAGCAAAACAAACCTTTCTGGCATGGAAGAATGGCTGCACCTTCCGAATATTTCATGATTTGTCGTCACTGTTCTTCACAAGAGGAGGTTCCAGAGATAAGCATCCAAGATTTGTTGTATGGAAACATTAAGAGACATGGAAAATTTGAGGTCCTATCATGGAGATCTCAGATACCCCCTACTACAACTATATCATGACTTGTGAGATTAGAGAGCAAAAACTACAGGTTCCAAGAGGAAGCGTTCTATGAAAGATGGATTCACATATTGTTAATTTTGTTATTATCTGGCTTGTTTAGGGACATGTTTGTATTTGTCACTTTTTTTTTTTGTTTTTGTCGTTTGGATGTCTCAAGTTACAGCATAGTCATAAGTTAGAGGAGAGTCAATTCTGAGGTGTGCTACATTTTGATATCTGCAGTGTAAGTGCTTCTCTACATAATGACACATGAGTTAGAGTCATATATTTTCCTTGGATATGGTGAATCCTTTCTAGTTGTTAGTTTTACTCGAACTCCAGACAGCAGCCTCACTGGGCGCACGGTTCGTTGGTTCAAGAAGATTTGGTATCCCACCAATTTGTGACCCGAAAGAGCCGCAAATTCAGACGGCTCGGCAAAGATCCCCACATCCCCCCCCCCCCTCTCTAACGGGCGACTCGGGGCGACCACCACCAAGCACCGCTGGAGGCGCCTCCCGGCCACCACTCCGGCCGCCGCCGCCGCCCCTACGTCTCGGTGGCGGGCGGCCATGGGCGGCGCCCCAACAAGGCCTACCACCACAGCTCGTTACATCCCCCTCTCATCCCCTCCCTCCTCCTCCAATGGTGAATAAAGTCCGGCACATCGGTGGCAAAGTGCCCAGCGGCGAGCGGGTGGCCGGCCGGGGTGGATCCATGCCCCAGCCCCGGATCCGGCGATTCGCCCCTAAGCCCGGCGCCACGGCCCTCGCGTTTGGCGCCGCGAGGCGGCACGCACGCTTTCGGTGACGAGCAGAGCAACCGACGGCGCCCGGATCCCCGCTCCGGGTCGGAGGATCCGTAGTCCATGCACCAAATATGGCCGCATAAAGGAGCGCAAAGACTCGCCGCTGTCTAGCCGCGGCGGGCGACGCCGGGCGCACCATGACCTCGTCACCGGTCCGGCTACCGCCTTCCCCGCCACGACTTACACACCTACCGGGCGCTACAGACCGCACGGGTCTCTCGACGGCCGATCCGACCGCCCCCGGGCGGCCGGGCTCGCGCGCCGCTCGCCGGGCGGCCGGGTATCGCCGGGCGCTTAGGGCGCGGGCGGGGAGTTCGCTCCATCTCCTCGATGACCTGGCTGGTCGCGGGCGCCCCCCCCCCGCGCCGCGGCGCCGCCGCGCGAGCCGCCGCAGCCCCTCCGACAAGCCTTCCGGTTTCTCGCAGCCGACGGCGTGTTTCACGGTGATGAACTCGCAGCGATGACAGCTGCCGCCAAATGGTTTGTCTTGAAGCAACGGCGCCGGTGCCCCCCCGTAGGCTGGCTGGCCCCTTGGTTTCGAGGTGATGGGCTATAGTTCAGGGAATTGGGGCCTTAGGCGAAAGCCATGCACCTAATTGTCCGTGCGATTGACGGCGGCGACGCCAAGAGCGCTATTACCTTCTTGGAGGTGTCGATGTTGTAGGTTCCCCACTCTATGGATGTAGTTTGTCCCTCTCCTCCTCGGTAACCTAGCTCTAGCTTCTAGAGCCGGTGGTGGCGGCGTCTTCGACGTCGTGACCCTCTTGAGGGGCACCACCGTGGAGGATGGATTCCAGCTCCCGCCGTGCCCCTCTGTTCTCTCCGCTTTGCTCTTCCCCGTCTTTGTTGTTGCCCCTCTTGTGTGAGCTTGACCCCGGTTGTTTGGGTGTTGCCGATGTTTCGACGAGTGTCCTCCTTCGGCATCTCTCGCCCGTTGGCGCCTTCTTGATGATGTCGAATATCAAATGCCGTGGTGTTTCCACCGCCGCCGCCATCCCCTCCAAGGATTCCTCCCGTGGACGGCGTTGGATGGTGGTATGTGGGTCCGGATGTCTTGAAAGATGTCATCATCGGTTCAAAAGAAGGTTGTCATGTTCGATGATCCCTGGTCGGCGTGTCGTCGCCACTCTTAGTCCCCCTTCTATCGCAAGAAGTGGTCCTCGATGGAGGGCGACAAAGGAAGCCGGCGTAGCTACGAGGAGTGGTTGAGGGCACAATGGCCCGCGGTGAAAACGGCGAGTATGCTGTTGCTCGGTGGGGGCACAAATCGACGTTCGGTGGACGCCTTTTCGACCGGGCGTGCCCGGCTTATCCTTGAGTCTGTTTTTAAGTGTTGTTGATGGTGGTGTTGTAACCCCTCTCTCTTCTCTTTCATGTATTTGTTTTGATGTATTAGCTCTCCTCCTTCGTTGTTTTCTTCTAGGCCACTGGCCCATGTACCAAAACTGTTTGATTGCTTGACACCGTCCATCACCGGCTAGCCCGGAATCAATGGAGAATTATTCGGTGGGGTCTCTCAACCCCCCCCCCCGGATTGCCTCAAAAAAAAGAGCTGCAAATTTACTGGAGTTAGTTGTAACGAATTTCTTTCTTATCCCAAGATGTTGTTTCGATGTAATCAATTTCACCTCAATCCACGTGTTGAGATGTATTAACACGTGTGTGGGGTGGATTGGGGTGAAATTTAGTTCAAATTTTACTTCAATCTGTCTCAACACATATGGATTGATGTTAATCCAATGGGGAAAAAATGCATGCAGCCATATGGGCAACCCGTATAGCTACGCAATTTTTTTTCCCCAATCCGATCACCTCTAAATAATGTTTTGCAAAAAAAAAAAAAAAAAAAAAAACTACATAGGCAATATATGGTGATGGTTCATTTTGGTTTACTTAGCAGAGGCTCGGAATTCAACAGTCAACGGATGTACGCCAGTATCTTGGAGGTAGCAATTGTGATGGAGGTTAAAAGTCAATAGGATAATTTATTTCAAAAAAAAAAGTCAATAGGATAATCAAATGAAGGCTAAAGCTGTCCCAATAGTCATAATACATGTGAATGGATTATTGACTATATGACTCGATCGACAAGGCGAAAGCCGTCCCAATTGTCTTGTAAATCGAAATAATCTGTACGGCTTGGAAAAATTTAATGATTTTCAGTATCAAAGGTCTTCCCAAGAGGAGGTTCGCGAGACAATAATCAAAGATGTACTGTATGGAAGCATTCAGAGACATAGAAAATTTGAGGTCCCTAGTGGATGTTTTGTTCCCAGGACTTTTTTCTGTTGACTTAGGACCAAAAAAGTTTCGAAAAATTAAAGTCCATGGGTTTTTATGGACCTTTTTGGGGCATTTTTAAAGTCCCTAGAAGCACCTCCTTCTAAAAAGTTCTAGGGCTAAAAAAGTCCTAGGAATAGTTAACCAAACATGGTCTTAGTATGGAGATCTCAGATAACCCCTACTACAGCTATGTCAATGCTTATGGTGAAAATCAGAGGTGTGCAGAGGAAGCATACTGTATGAAAGATGGAGGCACATTCTGTTAATTTTGTCGTTTTCTGGTTTATGCAGGAAGATATTTATATTTTTTACTCATTTTTTTCAGGGTAGGATGTTGTAAGTTACCGCAGAGTCAATTCTGATGTGTAATCCTATTTACATATGAAGTGTACTCCCTCCGTCTCACAAATAAACGCTCATTCTTTCAACGGTAAAATTTCTATTTGACTGTTTGTCTTATTCAAAAAATAATAATAAATGTTATTTGTTTGGTTATGATTTATTTTTTTCGTTAGAGATATTTTTCATAATGATTTACTAATTTTCTTATTTGCAAAAAAAACTAAATACGACTCAATAATTATATCAGCCAAAGAATTACGTTTATTTAGGAGACGGAGGGGTAACTGCTTATATCCCCATAGTACATAATGACGCATGAGCCAGAGGCATATATTTTCATGGAATACGATGAATCCTTCCCTGTTGTTGGTTTTACTCCGGAGCCAGACGAATGAGCCTCAGGTTGAGGCCAGAGGCATATATTGTCATGGAATATGTTGAATCCTTCCCTGTTGTTGGTTTGCAGAAGCAGGAGAAGCCCCCAGAAACCCGCGGCCACCCAAGACTCGGCCTCGTCAGATGACAATAATAAGTTGCGACAACGTCTTGATGTGTTGTCGAAAGTTCGCCGATTGCGCTCCTTTCAAGTTTCCCATGAGACGAGGAGCACGAGGGAGTCGAAGGCCCTCCGCTCCCCCGGGGCTAGGCCGGAGTCATCCTTGCTAGGGCACGCACGCTCAGCCACCAAGAGGCTAGGCCGGAATCCTAAGTCGGGCACAGGTGTGGGAGACACACGAGACAGAGCAAGAGGAACCACACCTACCAAGAGAAGACAAAAGAGGCGAGCAGGTGGTCGATGGATTCATCCTCTTATGAACAGAGGGTGCAGTCCACTGAGGGTTGTAGGCCGTGCTGCCCGCATCGCTCAGCCATCCATGGCCTGCCATGCAACGCCAGCCAGCAGAAGAACTTCACCTTAGGCGGGGCAGACGCCTGCCAGATCTCTGAGGTCCTGGCTAGTGGAGTCCTCCCAGCGAAGAAGAGCTAGTAGGCGGAGGAGCTAGAGTAGACTGCGCTCGACGTCCACTTCCAGATGAAGCGATCTGGGACGTGCTGTTGTAGCTATACGTGCTGCACTAAGTCATGTAGCCACATGAACTTCTGGGCTCCGACAATGTCCTTGATCCACTATTCATTGTGGAGTGCCTCACGGACCGTGTGACCATGCCATAGGCTGCCATCCAGTGGAAAAGGGCCGGGCAAAGTTACAGATGGCTCCCTCCGGTAACCACGCGTTTGTCCAGAACAACGCACTCACTCCGTCCCCCAACACAATGGACACAAAAGCTCGAAGCAGACTGTCCACCACGTGCTCAGTCCTACAAGGAAGTATCGCCTAGGGAACGTCGAGCTACGAGCGACGTTGCCATTCCCAACGAAGGCGGAGTGCAAAGCCTAGGCACCTGAGGTCCGGCAACCCCAAAGCCCCCCAAGTTCCATGGGAGCACACGTGATTGGCCATGCACCATGCATTTCGAAAAATAGAGGAGTCGGTTCCCCCCCAAAGGAAAGCTCGCCTCTTGTTGATCTCCTTGATAACCTAGGGGACAGGGCACATCGATAGAGGTGTGGACCGGGATCGCCAACAACATGGTCTGAACGAGCGTAGTCCTCCCAGCTTGGTTAGAAGGCCACCCTTCCAAGTGGGGATCCTAGCCGCCACCTTGTCCACTAGCTTCTACTCGATAGCATGGTCGAGACACGAGAGCGAGGGAGGGACTCCCAAGTACTTGACTAGGAAGTCTTGCAGCCTACAGGAGAACGTCGCCTACACCCGAGCGATGTTGTCCTCCGAGCACTGAATGGGCGTGATAATGCATTTGTCCAAATTAAGTGGATAGCTTAGAGGCGCCCGCGAAAAGGTCTAGAATCTAGCGGGCGCAGGTGAAGTCTCTCACCATAGGTCTGAGGAAGATGGCAAGGTCGTTCGCATAGATAGACACCCTGTACTTGATGGCGTCGCCAGGAAGCGAGGAGAAGATGTCAACGCAGTCTGCCTCTGCGAACAACATGTTGAGGACCTCCATGACAATCACGAAGTGTAGCGGACAGAGCGGGTTGCCCTGTCGGAGGCCCCTCGCATGGCGTATGCGTAGCCTAGGATGACCGCTCACAAGCACCTTAGTACTTGCTGACGCCAACATCGCGGCGATCCAGTCCTACCACCGCCGCGGGAAGCCGATACGCCCAAGACGTCGAGGAGGAAAGGCCAAGCCACCGAGTCGAAGGCCTTGGCGAGGTCCACTTTTTGAAGCACCGAAGGGATGCGATGGTCATGCAACCATCGACAGGTAAGTTGCACGGTGTGGTAGTTCTCATGGATCCGGAAGCCCCTGATGAAGGTCAACCGGTTGACCTTGCCAATGTCGTGCATCCAATTGCACGATGTCAGCGCATTGGGGCTCCTGGTACTCTAGGGGTGGGGCTCCAACGGTAGTGCGGCACCGAGAAAGAGCGCCCCAAGTGGAGACCCCGAGGAGATGTCGTAGGCTAGAGTGTGTCGCCGTCGGAAGCCGGTTGCCACATGGGCGCGTCGGGATCGGACGATGCGCCGGCGATGTTACGACCCAACCCAGAGAGCATCGGCGCTCGGGCACAAGAACTCCATAAAGAGGGTGAGGGAACTCCTCAAAACGGTGTCCCACCACGCCATAGTTCAGGCAACGCGGCCTAGACGAGCAGTTAGCGTGTAGGTGGCGGAGGAGCCGTAGTTTAGGCACCTGCCATGGAGGTACACCGTAGGGGTGACCGCAGACGCCGGGGCGAGAGACAGTGCCAGTGTCGGTGGCTTTCCACCCGGTGGAAGCCATCCTTGTCTCGAATCCCAGAAGCCTGTGGCGGGTGAGCGGAGGGCCGCAGCCGAATGCGTGTGGGGCGCCCTAGCGCCAATAGGAGCTAGCCTCCGCCCCCGGGCTAGCGACGCCACTGGGACTGTCAATGGCGAAACGGGCAGTCGGCGGGCGCCGAGGCCAGGGTGGGAGCATCGTCGCGGCCATGAAGCCCTCCATGAACCGAGGATCGCGGTGATGGTGGGGAAGCTTCCCTTGCGCCGCGCTTGTCGCCACAGTCAAGCGCCGCCCATCACCTCCTTCCCCCCCCCCCCGATGGCGGCAGGTGGTCGGGGAGCACCTCGCCTTCCTCCTTAGTGCCATTCTCCGTGTCAAAGAAGAAAGACGGTCGCCGTGTGGAGTCCCACCAAAGAGGTGACCACCTACGGCGAGAATGGCGTCTCCTTCCTCCACAAGCTGCCGCCGAAAGCTAGCGCTTCTTCCTCCTCCTCGACCTCATCCGCCTTGGTGCGGCGGTGGGATGGGGGAGCCCCTCTCCATCGGGCGCAAAGGCCGAGAGTGGGCGCTGGAGGGCAGGGGGAGCTCGTGCTCGCCTAGACGGCGCGGACGCCGAGCTCACCGAGAAAGCGCCGGGCGGCTAATGAAAAAGCTCCCGCGGCCTCGAGATCCGGGCTGGAGACAAAGACAGACGCTATGAGATGATAGATCTAGGAGGAGGGCAGTAGGAAGAGGTGGCTAGTAAAAGATCCGGGCGAGGAGGCCGCCAGGATGGGTGGCCGATGGGGCCACCTGGTGGTCCTATTGGTATTTGTTAATGCACACACATGAGTTAGAGGTGTTGGCACCGCACCTAAGCACCAAGGTGAGCACCTCACCTCTCCCTCTCCCCCAACCTTGGTCCAAGGTAGAAGATGAGCTCGAGTAGATGGAGGGTGAATAGTGCTAAGGTAGAAGACGTTATGAACTGTGATAATCAAATTATGATCACTAAGGTGAATAGTGCTAAGAATAATTCAAAGTCAACAAGACACGTTAAAAGATGTTTGAAATCTGTCAGTAAATTGAGAAACTCCTGAGTAATAATCGTATCTTATATACGCACAGATATAAAAACTTTGGCGAGATCCCTTTACAAAAAAGGGCTATCACGTAATGTGATAGAAATTGCATCTAGGGAGATGGGTATGAGACCCATATGAGTTTACGATAGTAGTAACCCAACCTTTTTGATCGGAGATCCCGTGATTAAGGACCTAGGAAGAACAAGCTATTGGTAAACCGAGGAGAGTAAAATGATAACCCTCTCTATGGGAAGATGTAATACTCTCAAGAGCGATGAAACTCAGTATGGTAGGTTGGCAAGAATGCCTTAATATGTCCTATTGACTTCATAAGTAAAGATGTTGTCCTACGAGCATTCTTGAAAGGGCATACCTATATGAGTTCGACTGTTAAACATCACAGTCTATGAGACTTGGGTGGTCTCTAGTAAGCTAATGAAGAGACTGAGGAGTATGAAGTATATGCTCCACCCACGGGGAAAGGCTATTGACAGCCAAGTACTAGTTTGTCTTTGAGCAAAGCTTATTCGCACAAAACTTGCAATTCAAGGCGTAGTCCATTGTTCAAGTTGTGGATAGGTGTAGCTTGAAGTTCTAGGTGGAAGTTCAACTTAACAGTCTCTGCTGAAACACTAGTATATCAAACGGTAGCAAGAACAGGCAAAATCTCTAAATGGGTATTTGAGATCCGGCAAGGAATTGTTGGAATTTAGATGTTAAATGGGCTTGGCCCAATAACAAATTCTGAAATTCCTAAAGAAATCTCAAAGACCCATTCATGAATATGGAAAGGAGGAAGTGGTGGAATCATTTAGTACCACATTGCTTGTGGAAGGTGGAGAGGACCAACTTAAATATGAAAGTTGTTCCTACCTTCTCAAGTCTAGTGTGAGAAGGAGAAAGGGAACTCCACACGTCTTTCGCACTCGCCTTGCCGGGCGGGCGAAGGGCGCGGCGCGCACAAGCGCGTGAATGGTCCGCGAAATCCGGCTTCGCCTTTGCGGTGTGCGGTCTCCTTTTGCAGTTTTAGTTTTTTGGTCTTTCGGTTTGCGTAGTTCTAAACGGTATCACGAACAACAGAGTCCTAATCGGTTTAGATCGTGATTTTGTCACGAGGTCGGTTTACCCGACTATATAAGCGAGCACCGGCCATGCTAAAAGTATCCAATCCAAAGCTTAGGGTTTTGCCTCTTCTTTTCTTTGCTACCGTCGCCAAGTCTCGGCTCAATCGCTCAATCGCACCACCGACCGGGCGAGTAGGTCTTCGGAACCGTCGTCTTTGCGATCCTGCACCGGAGAAGGCGAATAAGGTTTTTGGGAAGTGTTGTCCGCGTGGCCTTGCTCGATCTTGGTCACGGCTGGTCTTCCGGGAAGGACACGCGGAGGACCGTCCCAAATAGCCCGTCTTCATCGACAACTTCTTCGACTTCTTCAGCGGCCGCCGATCGGCGGCACGGCAAATTCCACGGAGGACGTCGGCATCGCTTTCGAATCCTCTCTCCATTCGCGTTGTCCTCAACGTCGGTCGGTGTATTCTCGAGATCCAATCTTTATGTTAGTTATGTTTAATCTATCCAATCTATCCGGTGTGCTAGTTGTCTTTACACCGCATTCTACGATTTATGATATGCGTTTATCTTTATCTTATGATAAGTGATATGCTTTTATGCTATCTAATATCTTGACATGCTTTATCTAGTAGATCTATTTATCATGATTTATTTTATGAAATTAACGAAAATTACCTAATATCTCAACACCGAGAACCTCGCCGCCGCCCCTGCTCAGCTGGGCGCCGCGACCCCATGCGCGGTCATCACCCCCCGCCCACGCCGAAGCCACCGCTGGCTACCAGCGTCGAGGACACCGCGCAGGAGTACCACCGGTGCCGGCTACCCGCCCACGCCGGGGGTGCGGGTCACCGCCAGCGCCGAGACCGCTGGCCGCCGCCGAGCAGCAAGGCGCCGCTGTCCTGCGCTCCATCTCCCTCTCTTTCTCGGTCTCCCATTCACTCTCTCCCTCTGTTCTCTCCGCCGAGCCCGACGGATGAGGACGAGCGACGGCATCCAGGCTCCTAGGCCACGCCATCTCACGGTCGGCCAAAGGCCCTTGGCCATCCACGTCATAGCAGCCAATGGCCACGCGACACATCACCCAGGTGGGACCAAGCCACAGGAAGCCCACTTGAACAACCACGGACCAGGCAAACCAAGCCCACCAGTACGTGAGCACTCGTCAGCCAGTGAACTGAAGAGAAAACGCTACGCGCATATGAGAAGTGAAAACAAAAGATTAAAGTAAGCTCTTTTCTCAAGTGGGACAAAAGATTAAATTATAGCCAACCTAGAACCTACCAAAACCTTTTCCACTCCTTTTCCATCATCTAAAAATTCAGAATAATTTCCAAGTTCATTTGCCATTCGCGTTTAATTGATAAACTTAGCAAAAATTTATATCCCATCCATTCTAACTCCAAATCCAATGACTATCCCACTAAAAATCTTGCGATATTTCATACTCCTCTGGTCCCTAAATATTTGTGTAAATATTTAGCTTTTTGGTTTTCAAATGCGTGCAACAACATTTGTATATCTTAATAAATTTATTACGAAAAACAAATTGAAAGAACTATCTAATGATATCAATTATATATATAAATATTAATACTTTCTAATACAAAATTATATAAGTTATTTTCTGGTACGCGAGAGCAACATGTAAAAGATCATCTTACAAGTTACTGTTCACTTCCTCACAGAATCACGGATCCTATAAACAATACCAACTCAACTCGTTAAAAACAGTAATGGGCCCTCATGAACAGCACGCGCGCAACAAACCGTGTCAGATCTTATGAACAGTGACGACCTGTTCACTGTACATTAAACAGTACGGATCCTACAAACAGTACCAACCCGACCCGTTAACAACAGTATAGGTCCTCATGAACAGCATAAGCCCGAAAAAATTTGAACAGTACCAACCCGACCCGTTAACAACAGTATAGGTCCTCATGAACAGCATAAACCCGCAAAAAATTTGAACAGTACCAACCCGTTAAACACAAGTACAATCATAAGCAAAACCCGTTAAAAACAGTAACAGATCCCACCATGAACAGCGCGCATCCGCTACAAACCATTCATATCCGTTACCAAACCCGTTACAAAAGGCCCCTAAACAGTAGGCGCCCGCCACGAACATTGTGCACAACCAAACCCATTAGCGAATATATCCACTAGCAAACCCGTTACTAAACAATAAGTGCCTTGAACCGCAGACATCCGCTATGAATATTATCCACTAAGCAATAAGTGCATATCTCTTAACAAACCCACCAGCGTGAAGAGCGGGCACACCTGCTAGTTGGTTTACTTAGTAAAGGCTTAGAATTATATTCAACAGTCAAGGGATGTAGTAGATATGAAATAGGCTTACACATAGTACATAATGAGAGCTAGACGCATGAGAGCTACATAATGACGCATGAGCATATATTTTACTCGAGACCTAGACGCATGAAGCCAGCGTTTTTCGGATTTATCTTTTCAGTTCAAACCAGCAGTCCATTCTGCCAGCAGAACCTCATTCGTGTTTGGGGTTGACTTAGCGAAGGCTTGGAATTCAACACTACGTCATGTTTGACACAATAGCCGCCGGCCACAAAAAGAAAACTCACCCAGAGCATTAATATATGCATAGAATACAGTGTTTCCGGTAAAACATCCAAACTCACCCAGTATTTACTTACCCATACAATTGTGTTCTCTTCCTGAGGAGAAAGAGAGAACTCAAATGGAAACTTTCCTTTCTGCTGGGTGAGCTAATATCTCGATCCACAAATTTCATCATCGACAAGTTCTCGAAGCCGCCGGCACTAGCCATGGAGGAAAGCCTACAGAGGACTCTTCTCCGAGCACAGGCCATCGATGAGGAGGCCATGGGGCAGCACATCACAAATCAAGCCATGATCCAGCAGCTGGGCATGCTGAGAGACGCCATACACCGAGGCTATTATGCACTCGACGCCTTTAGGTACCAACCTCACTATGGAGATAAGATGATAGTGATGAAGTTGTGAGTCGATTTATGTCCCTATCCAAGGTACCCTCTACAAAGCATCCCCATTTCTTCACTCAAACTATACAGTTTGAACCGGATGCAAGAAGCACAAGACAGATTGAGGTCCATGATTGTTGATCTGAATGAGTTGGTCATGTTCTTGGCGAGCTACCCTCGCTTGTATCGTCAGCCTTACAAAGATGCATATCCTACTCGAAGCGTGCATGTTTGGTCGCCAGTGGAAGCAGAACTTGTCATTAAATTTTTTGCTGCACACACAGCCTCATAGTTCTCAAGAATTGGAGGTCCTACCAATTTTTCGGTCCACGCAGAATTGGCAAGAGTACCGTAGTTGCCCATGCTTGCAAGGATGAAAGGGTGCAAAATTATTTTTCAGAAATCTTGTGGCTGAGTGACCTTGATTTTTTACAGATGACGAACTAACTCTTCGACAAGGATATGCAATGAAACAAATGAAGTCAAGTGTCAAACTTGAAGAATGGCAAGAGATCTCTAGTTGTTATAGAGCTATCTGGAAATATCTACGAAGATGCTTGGGATAGGTTTTATCTTGCGTCCAAACAGAGCTTTTGTAGAGGGAGCAAAATCATAGTCACAAGCCGTTCAGACAGAGTTCTAAAATTTGGAACAGCTCCGGCTCTAACTCTGAAGCCTCTATCTCATGAAGCATATTGGTATTTCTTCAAGACACTTACATTTGGAAGCATGGATCCTGAGACACACCCAAGATTTGCACAGCTGGCCATGGAGATAGCCAGAACGCAGAAACGTTCAATCATTGGGGCACAGTACATCTCTTATTTGTTGAGGAACAATTTTGACATCCATTCTTGGTGCAAGGTTCAGAACTTCTGGAGAGGGCTCATCCAGAAGCATGTCTCCAAATTCAGCAAGCATCCATTGGATCTTTTGAACCAAAACAGACCAGTACATATTAGACGAATGGCTAAACCTTCTGAATATTACATGGTTTGTCGTCAGTATCATTACTCTTCACAAGAGAGGAGGTTCCCAAGATAAGAGTCGAAGATGTATTGTATGGAAGGACAAATCCTTATGGGAAATTTGAGGCCCTGTTATGGAGGTCTCAGATACCTCCATACTATAGCTATGTCGATGTTTATGATGGGATTCAGGAGCAAAGACTACAACTTCCAAGAGGAAGCGTTCTATGAAAGATGGAGTCATGGTTTGTTAATTTTGTCATTACCTATCTTATGTAGGAACATATCTAGTTTTGTTGTCCATATTTTTTTTTTTTGGTAGAATGGCACAAGTTACAGCACTGGCCAGGTGTAAAACCTGTAAGGTGTCTCAGATTATAGTTTCAACATCATCAAACTGTACTGCTACAATTTCATGTAATCATATGTGAAATATAAGTGCTTAATTACATAATAACTCTTGTATTTCGCTTATACTATATTGAAACTGAGGTTTTTCCTCACATGGAAAAATATATAAGAACACGTGATGCTGAGGCATATATTTCAGTGGTGGAGATGGGATATAGTTGAGTTCCTCGCCTGTATAAATCCTGAGCATGATACAGTGTAGATGCTTGATTGAAGTCACTGCTAATTTCCTCCCTCTTGGTTTCATCTTATTGAGATTACAGTATAGACCTTGTTGCGGTTCAAACCATCCAGAAGACCAGAACAGTGAGAGTGTTTCCTCTTTATGATGCTTGAGAGTTGACATGCAAATTTATTTAAAAAAAGAATTGACATGCTGGAAAATGCTTTATTTTTTTGCAAGACGCCTACCGGAAAAAGTTGTCGAGGTCAATTTAGAAATTTTTAACTCAGCTTATGGCGTCTGGCGTGTAGAATGTGAAGTCAACAAATAATGTTGACGGGTACACATCTTTAAATGTGAAGTTGACAAATTTTTAACTTGCTCCTAGGAATCTTTCACCCTACCAATTCGGCACCAAAAACGTCGCTGCTTTTCTTGACCGTCCGATCGGCTGGTTGGATGGCCCAGATCAGGCGAGCCCCAGCTTTTTTGCAGAAAAACCCTTCGATTTAGAGAAATAAACCCGCAGTCCAGACCTCCTCTCATCCCCTACCCTCGGCCATGCCTCTTGCCCACAGAGACGCATGCAAAGGCGGCGGCCGCCGCACACGTCTTCCTCCTCTTGAACCCTTCCTCGCCAAGCGGTGCGGGTGGACGGCGCCAGCCCCCCGGGCGTGCCGTCCTCGCCTATGGCGGGCTCCACCCGGGAGGTGACGCGATGTCCTGGTACGAGCACACGGCGGCCTCTCACCCGTTCAGCCATCAACCCAAATCCTCTTGAAGCCGCCGCGACGACTCCGCACCTCCTCCCGCCGCCGCTAGCGCCACGGGCGCTATGTCCCTAGCCATCCCGACGCGGGTAAGGGGCCCAGCGATCCGGCGACCCCGACCGCGGGTAGTGCACGGCGCTGCGCGGACCCGACCGCGATCCCGCCATCCTCGCGCGGGGCCGGAGCGCCCCGCAGCCCGCCGCGACCCGGCCGCCGGTGCGAGTAGCAGCCTCACCACCCGAGCGCCATCCCGGAAGCGCGTGGGCACGACGAACCCCGGCAGTGACGGAGGTTGGCCGCGGCGGCCCCGGCCTCTCCAATCCTGGTCATCCCAGCCGGACGGGGGCCGCACAAAACGCAAGACTCGTCGTCCGCTGTTCCCTCCCCCTCCTCTACTCAACGCAGCCCTCCAAATCCGCCATGGTGATGCGCCTTCAGCGTTAGTCATATGGATACACATGCATTTGAGGAAGGGCTCACCGATAATCGGACTTGAGCGGGAAGCATCATCGCTGAACCAAAATTGAGCATAGGCGCCGCCGCTGACCGAGAGTGCACTGGAGGGTGTCGCCGTTGGCCGCCCCTCGCGCACATCGCGGCCTCCATGGTAGCTGAGGACAAGAGGGTCTCCGCACCTCGCCTTGACTCCCCGAGCATAGCAGAGAGTATGATGAGCTGAGGACTACGAAGTATTTCATTCCAAGTTTGTCTGTTCAAATTGTGAGCACATCATTGATAAAGCTTTTCTTTAGGCGCTATACGAAAACATCTCTTTGCCCAAGCAACGGTGTTGGGCTTGGGGCTCTCAACACGAGGTGTTACCTCCGCTCGAGCGGTGCCCGAGGGAGAAGGCACAGGTCTTTGTGTGTGCAAGAGGGAGAAATAACAATAATTGTCCATAAATGGAATTCACCAGCCTCTTTAACGGGGAGGACTCCTCCCTATTTATAGTTTTACAACCGCCATGGAATATAAGATTACAGTTTGCCCTCTAATATTCTCGGCATATTCCCTCGGGTTCACATATTGGGCGCGGGCTCTTTGCGTACTTTCATAATCTCACGCCGGCTTTCTCCAACGAGCAACCCGATTCGTCCCGCCTGTGGCCCCGTTGGGAGACCTCCGCCTGCCGCTCGCTGCGCTCCGCCAGATCTCACACGAGCCCCGGTCCTGGTCATCTCCCGACGCCGCCTTTGGACCGGGCGGAGGTTACGACCTCCACCGACCCTGGTGTGATAGCGAGGCGGAGCCGCCGCTTCCTGGAGGAGCTCCGCGGGTTGGGACCGGGACCTCCGCCAGCCCAGGTAGCGGAGGTCCTGTGGGCTGCTCGTCTTACCCGAAAAGATCACAACATAAAAGCCCGTTTGTCGGAGTGTGAGCCTCGCACAATTTCTCCGGCAAATACTACCTCCGGCGGGGACCGCAGGGGCTCGTGTCCCAGTTCCCCCTCCCCTTGAGGGCGAACGGTCACTAGCGGAGGCGTGCCTTCCGCTCTCTACGAGCTGCGGCGCTAGCGGAGGTGTTGAGGGTTCCTTCCCCCCCGGGACGTTTTCGGGGACCTTCGCTGCGGAGAATTTGAAGCGTCGGGGTCTACAACGACGTAAAAACGCCGCCCCGAGGCCAATGTGACCGTTTTCTGCCCGTTGGTCGCATCTGTTGGTTTTGGGATGAGAAGGGGTTGCCCTGACGCCTATAAAGGGGGCTTTCCCCCCCGGGCGGAGGGTACCCAGGCCGTCGCTTTCATTTCCCACTGCCCGCTCTTTTGCGCACTTCGCTTTCGGCGTAGCTCCGCTAGCCCCTGGTTTTTCCTAGTTGCATGCGCGCGGGTTCCGGCCGTTTAGCGTAAGGGGGCCGCTTCCCCGGTACGAGCTTCACGGGCCATACGCTGAGCTTTCTCCGTGCCGCTCCGGCCCGCTTGCCCGCCTCTACGAGGGATTGCATGCTGGGCGCCGCCCGATGCCCAATACTTGGAAGATACTCTTTTCGACGTTGAGGCATCTGTCGGAGATCCGATGGCTCGCGAGGAGGTTGAAGCTACCTATGAGTTGGGGCCAACAAGGATGACTCGGCGATGATTGATGAGCTCCGCCCGGAAAAGGGTCATATCTCCGCTACCTATGAAGTTGCTCTGCCCGGCCCAGTGGAGCTTGAGCCCGAGCCGGAGCCCCAAATCGCTGGGGTATCGTTTTCAAGGATTTTTACCGCGGCCTCCGCCTTCCGTACATGTCTTTTCTCCGCGCGGTCTTGGAGTCCTTCAACGTTCAGATTCATCAACTTACGCCTCACGCCGCTTTCTTGCGGTGGCGAAGTTCAGGTATGGGCGTCGCGAGTCCTATGGTGCTAAGCCGGAGATAAACAACTTTGTGGAGTTTTATGAACTGCACAAGCAGCCGAAGGTTCGGAAGATGGCGGATGGCGGCGAGAAGAAACCGGCAATGACGGGCTGCTGCATATTCAGCCCCCGTCGCCACCCGTGGCGGGAGAAGACAGAGCTCTCCTTTGCTCGCCCGAAGAGGTGGGATGCCGGCTGGATGGAGTTTTTGGTTTTACGCTCGGTCCGCGAGTTCTACGAAGACAGTGGATGGGGTTGACGAGGTTCGCTACCCCTTCGCGTCTATTCTTGTTCCGGTGGACATTGTGTCGAAACCGGATCAAAATGACAGGATGACAGAGAAGAGGACTAAATGTCGCGAAGCTTTCTTGTTGGCTTGTCAATATTCCGGAGGTCGGGATATTGTTGAAGAGTACTGCGCTGCAAAATATTCTCCGCTTGCCAAGAAGAACGCGGAGTTCCCAGTGGAGAGGATTAATCTCCCCGCTTTGGCCGGGTCGGAGATGGTCCCGTGCCCGCCTCTTGGGACTCAACTTCCTGAGGGTGTTAGTGTGGACGCCTTCGTTATGGGTGTCGAGATGGAAGCCCAGGATGTTCTGGGCCCTATTGGTATCAGGGAATTCCTCGCGCGGAGGTCGCAGGCGGGGAACATGCCTCGATTGAATCGTATCTTCGAGGGGATGGGGGTCACCTATGGCCCGCATAAAGTGCCTGGCCGCGTGCTTGCTGATATTGCGAAGCGCGAGGAGGAGGAGGCCGCGAAATTGGAGAAGGCGGTCTGCTGGTGTTCCTCCGCCCCTGTTCGAAACGGCAAGCCCCCGATGACTCGTGAGAAATCAAAGAAGATCAAGACGGATGAGGGGGCCTCCGCCCCGCCCATCCGCAGCTAGCGGTGCCCAGCGATGGCCAAGGAAGAGGCTAAGAAGAAGAAGCAACTTGCCCATAAGTAGGGCCAAAAGCAAGTTGTGTGGAGGGGGGATCCTCCGGCACCCGCGGCAACCAAATTGGCTGTTGCTACTGAAGCACTAGCTCTGGCGCTATCCGGGCGATGCGGGGGCTCCATCGGGCGGAGGTGCACCGGGTTCGGTCCTACGAGAGCCCGGTTTCTCCCACGGCGGCGCTTGTAAGTTGGCCTTTGATGGAGGTGTCGCATCGGAGGTGTCGAAGGCCATGGTGAACCCCTTTGATGGTTTTCCTGTTCGAGCGGAAGCTCCGCAAGCTCGCGGGTGAAGTCGACGGGGGAGCCGCTCGCGACGTGGATCGGTGGAGGGAGTCTCGAAGCCGGAGGTACGAGTTGAGTCAAGGCGTCGGAAGATTCATTTGTACCTCCGGTACCGGTGCGAGTATTACCTATGCTCGATGCAGGAGCTCCGTGCTTTGCCTATCATGCCTCTAAGGGTTGATGAAGCGAGGCCGAGAGTTCGGGGCTAAGGCGGTGAAGGCGGCACAAGTCCCGGAGTGCCGCGACAAGGTGGTCCCGACCTCCGCTGGCAACACAGGTTTGTTTTTCGATTCCATTCTCGTTTTTGGTTTCCTTGTGCCCTGTTAGGCTGTTTGATCGATTCCTCCTCTTCGCAGTGCTAGCGGAGATGTCGTTGGTGTCTTTGGGGGCCGGGTTCTCCCAAAGTTGCCGCACAAGGTACTTTAAGTGAGTTACCTCCGCAGCAGTCTTGTCTTTTATCCCTCTTTTTCTTCTACTTTGCGGTTTCCTTACTCCTCTGATTAGGTACCATTCGTAAATATTTTTCAGAAGGCGACGTGCAGGAGGTGTTGGATAAGGCCGTGGACCAGAGCCTTTCAGTATGTCTTTTACTTTTTTTTTTTTTTTTTTTTTTTTATGTGTTGTCGGGGTTTGATTCTTTGTTTGCGTGATGACCGCCCGGTTGGAGGCGTTCGCGCCGGGTCCATCAGAGCTTGCGTCGCGTGATGGGCTCCTGAAAAATTTGGAGGCATAGGCCTTCTCTTGGCGAGATGGGAAGGAAGCCTCCGACAAATTGTTGTCGGCCGAGCATGAGCCCGCTTGAAAGAGGTCAAGCGTCGAAGAAGGCGCAAGAAGAGTTGACCGCCCGCGGCGAGAGGGCTGAAAGGCCCTTCGCGACGCCGAAGCCAAGCTCGAAGAGGCTAATGCGAGCCTTATCTCTTCGCGAGCTCAGTATCTGAGAGAGGCGAGAGACACCGGATGGGCTCTACGCGTCTATTACCTCGGCGGCCCACTTTCGTATCGCGGAGGTCGTTACATCCTTTGGTGCGGTGGTAACGCCCTTCCCACGGACGGCGGCAGCGCTGGCGTGCTATCATGGATGTCGAAGAACTTCGCCAAGCTTCCGGGGTGTTGCAAGGCGTTTCCGATTTTGGTGCTCGGCGTGCGGCGCGACAAAGGCCGTCGTCCCGCATCCTTGCCACCGAAGGTTGTGAGGATGTTTCTAGGCTCCGGAAGTGAAGGAGGCACCAAATTTTGAGCCTGGCGGAGCTTGGGGGCGGTGCCATGAAGTTCTTGGGATCTTTCATGAAGAAATTTTGGACTGCCCATGGGCGCGGAGGTCAAGTCTCTTGCTCGTTCTCTTTGCCGGTTGGTTCTTTTCTTTTGTTTCCTTTCTTGGCGTGGTTTTGTGTCTTCACCTTATTTTATTGTTGATTCTAATGTTTTGTGCTTTCCACAGATCGGTCCTCAAGCCGGTGTTGCTGAGCCTCGCGTGATTGCGGAGGACGGCGCTCCCACGGATGCTCCCCCCACCTACTGCCCGGGATACGGAGGGGACGAGGTCTCGAATGTCGATGACGCGGAGGTGTAGAGGGCTAGGAGTTTTCCCTTTCACTTTTTAGTCTTTTTGCGTGGATGTCTGTCTCCGCTTGTAAAAAGTAACAAAGTACCGTTTAAATGAAAATCTAATGTTTCGTTTTAATCAATGACTTCTGCGCTGCAGTTCCCGATGAGGTGCCTGCGCAAGAAGTGGATCCCTTTGTTTTTTTATCGTAATGGTGTTTATGTTGACAGAGATCCGTGGTTATTTTGGAAGGACACCTTCGCCAACCCTAGCGTAGATGAGATGTATGAAGATGTTTTGTATGACTTAGGTGACGCGCGAATGGCGTTTACGAACGATGTAGCTTGGGAGGGTCCTCCGCCTGGATCTGAGTAGTCACTATTTTTTGTAGCCCAATTGTGTAATGATAATCTTTATCAATAAAGCGGAGCTTGTTAGATTGCATTCGACTCATCGGTTTGGTTACATTGCTTATTCTTTTCCTATTTTCCTCTCGAATTTTGTTCGAGCCTTCGCTTGGGATTTGACAAATGAGGATAGTCACTTGTTTGCGGCGCCAATTGGTCCCCTTCCGCCCTTGAAGTACCCGCATGGAGGAGCGCCTGGTCTTGTGTTGAACCTCCGCTACCCGTGGGGAAGCGTTTTTATCGCCTCCGCTTCACGGGTCTTTGGCAAGGATCTCGCATTTGGACACTTCATAGAACTTTGAAGCTCTGGGGGGATGTTACGAATTCTTACGCGGTCTCCCCCCTGAGTTTGTCCAAATGCTGGGGTCATTACGATTTCTTACACGGTTTCTTCTTATTCGTAGTTATGCTGGCGGAGGTTGACATCCGCACTCATTTGTCGTTTCTAATTTTCCTTGTGTAATTTTTGTTTTGGAATGATGGAGTGTCGGATGGGGGATGTCCAGGCTTGTTTTATAGGGCTTGGACCATTAAGAGGACTTATTGAAATTGTCCTTTGGTAGGTATGTTAGGTGGTTTGGGTTAGTATATAACTCATTCACTCGCCCCTTTGGTTATCTCAAGTGTGATGGGTCGATCTAGCAAAGGCTTAGTAACCGGAGCATTGATACCGTGTAAGGGTTCGTGAATCGATAGTCTAGGTCGTGTACTTGGTTGTCCTCCTATTCGTTGGCTGGAAGCTCAGACTAGAACAGGCACGGAGCTATTAACTCTTGCCCATGTGCTATCAATTCTTGGCGATGAGCTTTGGTGGTTTTGGTGGCTACTTGGTCTGTTGTAGGGGTTTCCTTCTTGAGTCGGACCTCCGCTAGGCTTACTTCGTGTCTATTTTGAGGCCACCGCCGGAGGTTGACTAGGATGAAGAGGTCTTATGGCGGTCTGGCCGTTCGCACGAGGAGGCGTCGACACCGGGCGGAGGTTTCCTTGTGCGCCGGGCGTGAAGCCGTTGCCCTACGTGGTGGTGTAGCTCATCTCCTCCTCTTCTTGCTGTGTTCGTGCTACCACTGCACCATCTTCTCGTGAAGATGTTTTGCGACTTCGACAAGACAATGTCGAGCACCTGTGTAATTTGTGAATATAATAAAAAAAATGTTCTAAGTATGCTGAAACTTTTGTGTTTACCCTCCATGTTGCCTTTGTTGGCGGAGGAGTCGCTGATGCCTGAGGCGGACGTGTCTTTTTTCAGCTTTTTTATTTTTGACACGCATCACCGTTGTGCCACCTCGATGCCTATGCTTCGGGTAGGACTTTTTTTTCGAGGATTTTTGGAGACCGTTTTGCTGGTCTTTGGAGGTCATTTTTAGGTTAGAACCTCCGCGTTCGTCCGCAAAAAATGTCCTCTCGGGCATTCTTGTCACCTTTTCGTCGAATTACGGATCGCGCGTTGCGAGTCACTTTCGACTTATTCTTTTCTTTTACGCTTTGGGGAAATTTCCTCTTTATATTTCGTCAGGAGGATTTTACATTGGTCTTGCCTCGTTAAAAACCTCACCTCCGCTTGGAGTTCCCCTATGAGGAAAAGAGTGCAAGACCTTGATTGGAATGTCAGTAAAAATCTAATGCTACTCGCGAAAAAGTAAAGTAGTGGCTGTCCTCCGCTTATATTTCGCGGGGATAGCCTTACACATAGTACTTGGGAGGTTGTCTATATTCCACGTGTGATCGGAGGTGTTGCCTTGCTCATCCGTCGGGACGGAAGGCTCCTTTGCCTTGTTGTTGCTTTTGCAATGAATGGACCATCCCACTTTGCTTGAAGCTTTCCTATGGTTGAAGCGTTTGGTTTTTCTCTTGAGCACGAGGTCTCCGTCTTGAATGTTCTTCTTGCGGACCTTACTTGTCCCTCCATTTTTTGGTCTCTCGCTTGGTATTTTTTAGCAGTTTTCTACGCTTCCAGCCTTGTTTGCTCTAATGTTTCTTTGGCATATTCTTCATCTTCTCGCCATCTTTTTGCTTCATGACGCGGAGGGCTTTAGCTTCAGCTTCAACTCCTCGGGAGCATTGCTTCTTCTCCATACATAAGCTTGAATGGGGTGAAGCCAAGAGCTCGCGAAGATGTTGTGTTGTGAGACTAGGTTACTTTGGGTAGTTCGTCGCCCATTTGCCTTTTGGCGGAGGTTGAATGAGGGTCTTTGATATTGCGGAGAATATTATTCCGTTTGCTCTGTCCACCGCTCCGTTTGACTCTGGGTGGTAGACCCGACGCGAAGGGTATCTTTGTTCCCATTTGGGAGCGTAATTCTCTCGAACTTGTCCGAGTCAAATTGTTTGCCATTGTCGATCAAGTACCACTCTTGGTACTCGAATCTGCAGATTATGTTCTGCCAATAGAATTTGGTGATGGATTCTGAGGTTATTTTCGCTAGGGGCTTCGCCTCTATCCATCTGGTGAAGTATTCCACGGCTACAACTGCGAATTTGTTTCCTCCTTGTGCCGTTGGTAGTGGACCGACAATGTCGATTCCCCACCTCTCATAGTGGCCAAGTTGGAGGTATCGCGTTGCGTTTACGTTGAAGGGTTTTTTTGGTGAGGTGCGAGGTTTTGGCAAGCTTCGCATGTTTTGACGATTTGCTGTGCGTCCTTTATATGCGTGGGCGGAAAACCCGCGGATGGCCTTCGCGATAGTGCTCTTGGTCCAATGTGGGATCCGCAAATGCCGGCATGTATTTCTTTGAGTAGTTCTAGACCTTCGCTTTGTGGGATGCATTTGAGCATTGGCTGGACCAAATCCCTTTTGAATAGTTGGCCATCTATGAGAGTATAGTTTCTCGCTGCGTGCCTCTTTCGGTGGCCTCCGCATCATCCTCCTGATAGCTTACGTTGTTGAGGTTGTCAACTATTGCTTGTCTCCGCCTTCACCTTCCACCAAAGATGACTGTATCTTGAATGCTTTTTAGTGTTTCTGTTGCTGGTTTGTATACCACATTATAGACTGTGTTTCGGGGCATCGCGGAGGTTATTTCTTTGCCGCTTTAGCTAGGTGTTCGCCTCGCCGTTTGTTCTGTTCTCGCGGGATGAACTTTTTACGGGGAAGCCTGGAATCTTCGCTCCATTGCTCGACCACCGCGAGGTAGTTTACAAGTTCGGTTCTCACGGCCATGCATTCTTTTTCCACTTGACCTGCTACTAGCATTGAATCTGCTTCGACTTCGACCGCTTTTGCGCCGTAGGCCTTTGCTTTGGCGAGCCCTAAAATGAGTCCTTCGTATTCTGCTGTGTTGTTTGTCTAGGAGCATTCTAGTCGTGTGGCGGCGTATGATTTTACGCCTTGTGGTGACATTATCACCGCAGAGGCTCTGCTCCGTAATGCGCCCCATGCTCCATCTCGTATAGACTGTCCATAGCTCCGATTGATCATTTTGCTTTTTCTGTTTTGTGTGGCGTCCATTCTTGCTACAAAGTCGGGCTAGTACTTGGGATCGTATTGCGGATCTCGTACAATGAATGTTATTTTGAACTGAGAGAGCTCCGCTGCCCATTTACTTGATTCTTCCCGAGGTTTCCTTATTTCTTAGGAGCTCCGCTAGTGGTTGTGAGGTGGGCACCATCACTTTGTATGAGTGAAAATAGTGCTTGAGTTTTCGGATGCTATCACGAGGGCATATGCTATTTTCTCTATTTCTATGTAGTTGATCTTGGCTCCTGTGGAGTGCCTCCGAGACATAGTATATTGGGAGTTGGATGAGGTGGTCGTTTTTCGATCTTCTCTTGAATCAAGCTATCGCGCTAATGGCGTAGTCGATGCCGCGATGTAGAGGAGTATGGGTTTTCTCTTCGCGTCTGCTATTCTTTGTTAGCTATTCTTGCGTATATTCTTTGAGTTTTGCAAAGGCCTCATACCGCTCTTTCCCCATCGATGTTTCCTCCTCCCCTAGTGCTTGGAAGAATGGGAGGCTTTTTTAATCGTGACTTGGAAATGAATCTGTTGAGAGCCGCTATTCTCACTTTGTTAACTTTTTGTACCTCTCTCTTTGTCTTAGGCTCAGCCATATCTCTCGATTGCCTTTGTTTTTTTTGATTGGCTTTGACCCTTCGGAGCGACAATGTATCCAGTACCTTTGCTTTGGTTACTTCAAGACACACTTCTCGGGGTTTAGTTTGAGGCCCGACTTTTTCAGATTCGCGAAGGTTTCCTGTAGGTCGGAGATGTGGTCTTGTTCTTTTTGCTCATGACTATGAGATCGTCAACATATGCAATCATGTTTTTGCGTAGTTGCCCCATCGTGGACTTTGCCTGTCATTCTGGCGAAGGTTGCGCCGGCGTTTTTCAAACCCTCCGGCATTCGGACGGCAAAGTATGTCCTGAATGGGGTGGTGAAGCCGGTCTTTTCTTCATCTTCTTTCCTTAGCCATATTTGGTGGTATCCCGAATAACAATCCAAAGAATGAGAACCTTCGACACCCTCGCGCCTTGTCGATAGAGGTGTCTATCCTTGGTAGGGGGTAATTGTCCTTTTTGGTTGCTTTGTTGAGATCCGTGGAAGTCTATGCACATCCTCATTTTGCGGAGGTCTTTTTGGAACTAAGACAACATTTGCCAACCCGCCGGTGTATTTGACTTCTCTAATTACTTTGGCATCGGCGATCTTTGGACCTCCGCTTGAGCCGCCGATAATTTCGTCTTCTGACATTTTCCTCTGCATTTGCTTCTTTGGTCTCATTTTTGGGTTGATATCTAGGACATGCTCGATGGTGTCTCTATCAACCCCAGCGGAGGTCCACTACTTGAGACAAAGCCGAAGATTTCTTTATTTTTTGATAAGGAGCTCCGCCGACTCTTTCTCTTCTTCCTTTGGTGGATCTGCGCTTATTGTGACTGTGTGGTCGGGGTCATCATCTATTCTTATCTTCTTGATTTTCTCTTGGCCCTTGGCGCTTGTTTGCTCTTTTTCATATCACGGTGGTTCTGGGCTTAGCTCTCTGCTTATCTTGAATTGACATTTCTACGGGCGCGGTATATGGCCTTTTCTATGTTTCGGCTTCCATACCTGGTTATAATCTCGTGAAGCACCGGGATTTTCATGCACAAGTAACCCATATGTATTGCCGCGTTGAACTTGTTTGTGAATCCTCTGCTGAATATTGCGTTGTATGGGGAGTAGACATCGACGATGTCGAAGGTTATGTATTACGTTACGCGCTTTTTTTTCGCCTGCGAAGGACAGCAAGGTTATTTTTCCCAACGCCTGTACTTGCCTTCCACCAAATCCTATAAGTGGTGAATCGATGGTCGCTGATTTACATTGAAATTCATTTTGTCGAAGGCGTTGGCGAAAATGATGTCGCGGAGCTTCTGTGTCCACAAGTACTCTTTTCATTTCCCATGTTGCTACATTTGTTTCTATTACCATGGCGTCAACGTGCGGGTAGCTCTCCAGTTTGAGATCTGCTTCTGAGAAGGTTATGGGAGTCTTCGACCACTCTCGAACCCGATTGAAGGCTGAACCGCTACATTGTTGACCAAGCGGAGGTGGTCTCTTTTCGCTGTTTTGGTTTCATACTCTAGTGATGGTCCCCCTGCTATCGGCATTATGGTTCCAATGGACGGTAGTGGGGTATGAGGGTTGTATTGATTCTCTAGGCTTGGCTCGTTTTCATGGGGAGCGGTGGGGTCCTTGCGGAGGTGGTGGTAGACTTTGGTTTGAGACCCGATTGATTATTTTTGTCTATTTTGTGGCTGTCCTGTCTCGACATAAGTTAGGTGCTGTCTTGGGTTTGAGTAAGACATGCTCGACTCGGAAGAGTAGTTCTGCGCTGGGGGTGGAGGTGAAGGTCTCCATGCTGGCAAGAAGTTGGGGTAGTAGGCGTTTGCCAAAGTTGATGGGTGTATTTGGTTTGATGTTAGGGAGGGGTAGACCGGGCAGTATTGCTGGTGTTGGCTCTGAGCTTGCGGAGGCTCCGAGCGTGTGTAGGTGTAAGCATTGTTGACCTCCCTCGTTGGCTGTGGAGGCTGGTTCGTGGGGGGCTGACTAGTTAGTCCCTTGAGCGCCTTGTCTCTTTCTTGCTGGATGACTGGGCAGTCTCTTGTATAGTGACCTTTCTCTTCACCATGTATGGCGCAGAACTGCTTTCTTGGCCTTCTGTTCCAGTTTTTCTGGGGCCCTTTTTCCTGGTATGGTTTCTGATTGTCGGGTGGCCTTGTTCCCTGTGTATTGCGTGGCTGGTTGGGCTCCGCAGTCTGATTCATGGTTAGTACTTGCTGCCCCTGGGTCTGCTTAGGTTGTTGCTGCGGAGGTTCCGATTGTTGGTTCCTCTTGTTACCTTTGGCCTGCTTTTGCCTATCTTGGTTTTGTTCTTCCAATCTTTTTGGAAGTCTTCGGGTCTCGCCGAATCAGATTTCAAACTGTTCGCAGAGCTCCTGCATTGTTCTCCGGTTTGTTCCGTGCTAGTTCTCCGGGCGAATGGCCCTAGGCGGAGCCCTCGATGGCTGCATCTATTGCTACTTGATCGGGGGCGTCGGGGGCCTTCGCTTTTAAGTTGCGAGGAATCTCTGGAAGTAATCTTTCAGTGGCTCGTTATGACCTTGCTTGCACTGGAACAGGTCCATAGAGGTGAGTGACTGCACGACCAATCCTTTGAAATTTTCCAGTATCTTGTCGCGGAGGTTTTCCCATGAATATATGGTGCTGGGCTTTAGCATGGAATACCAAGCTAAAGCATCTCCTTCAGCGGCAATTATAAAAGCCTTCGCCATCTTAAGCGTCGTTGCCACCGGCCGAGAAGCAACCGCCGCCTCATAACTCATTATGAATTGGTGCGGGTCCGTCTTCCCGTTGAATCTTGGGAGCTGGGTGGGCTTGTACCTGGTCGCCATGGTGTCCGTTGTATTCCTTCCGATAGCGGAGACTTGGGATCGAAAGGTCTTCGATCCCGTGGGACATCATGGACGATCGGTAGGTTGGGTGAAATTTACGGGTCAATGTTCATCGCCATGTGACTCGATATGGGGATGGACGGGATGATCAACGGCGGTTGAATCGGGGAGGAGGTTGATTGACGAACTGCATGCTGCAATCTCCGCTTGCGGGGCGCTATCTGCCGCGATCTCGGCCGCCCCGCCGACGTCTGTGGCTGTGCTTTGAGGATCTCGCATAGGCGGCGGCCGCTTTGTCTCTTTCCCGCTGCAACCCGTGGGAGTGAGGCCTGCGGTGGGCGCAACTCTTGCGCTCGGGTGGGGATTCCACCCCGGGTTCAGCCGTCTCTTCACCTCCGCCCTGCTACTTCCTCCTCCTGGCTGTTCATCATCAAGCGGAGGGTCCTCCCCCGCCGTTGCGTAGGTACTCCTCGTGCTACGCTTGGGTCGGGTGCTCTTTAATGGTGCCTTTGTTTTTCGTAGTGGTTCTCTTCCTCTTATGTGGAGCCATGGTTTTTCTGTTCGGGCCCCACGGTGGGCGCCAATGTTGGGCTTGGGGCTCTCAACACGAGGTGTTACCTCCACTCAGGCGGTTCCCTGAGGGAGAAGGCCTGGGGTGCTGTGTGCAAGAGCTAGGGAGAAATAACAATAATTGTCCATAAATGGAATTCACCAGCCTCTTTAACGGGGGAGGACTCCTCCCTATTTATAGTTTTACAACCGCCATGGAATATAAGATTACAGGTTTGCCCTCTAATATTCTCGGCATATTCCCTCGGGTTCACATATTGCGCGGGCTCTTTGCGTACTTTCATAATCTCACGCCGGCTTTCTCCAACGAGCAACCTGATTCGTCCGCCTGTGGCCCCCGTTGGGAGGCCTCCGCCTTGGATTCGCTGCGCTCCGCCAGGATCTCACACGAGCCCTGGTCCTGGTCATCTCCCCCGACGCCGCCTTGGACCGGGCGGAGGTTCACGACACCTCCGCGACCTGGTGTGATAGCAGGCGGAGCCGTCGCTCCGGAGGAGCTCCGCGAAGTTGGGACCCGGGACCTCCGCCGCCAGTAGCGGAGGTCCCTGGGCTGCTCGTCTTACCTGAAAAGATCACAACATAAAAGCCCGTTTGTCGGTGTGAGCCTCCGCGCACAATTTCTCCAGCAGCTTACTACCTCCGCTGAGACCGCGGGGGCTCGTGTCCCAACAAACGGCCTTAAAATTTGTTGGAAAAAAAAATCAGGTCAAGTAATTCTCTTTCTTTGTTGCAATTTATATGGCTTTGTGTTACATGTATACTTTAACCAGTGAAGCCGATGTTTATAAATCCATTCTTACATGAATGAAAGGAAGAGGGGGCTTAACACCAGGGACATATAAAGACCATAAAACCGAACCAGTTTTGATGATGACAGTAGACCAGGTGATAGTTCAGGCGATAACCTGTCCCATACAGTGTCATACAGGACATTCATCATTTACCCAGGCAACTTTTCAGTGACCATGCATGTTTTGTATATCAATGGCAATATGTGCTAAAATCTTCAATATGTTCATATGTTTCTGATATAGGAATTGGTAGGTTGCGCTAACCAATTGTTGTTTCAAAGGTCTGTGACATTTGTCAAACATATGATTTAGAACAATGGGAATGCATGTTGCATCACTACCCTTTCTCTGAAGGATGCACGGATAGGTTATCACGCTCATGAACACTAACCCCATCAAGAGTACTGCTATTTCATATAAAAGCAATGCCTGTTTTTTAAAAGTTTTAGAGGTGTCTCCAACTTGAGGCTGTATGGTAGCTTTGCTTACTGCAAAAAATTGCAGTTATTGCTATTTTAATAAGCATGAGAATGCTATTAGGTTCATGTCTTCAGTCTGAGTTAATTGTTTTACATATGACAAATAGTTCTTGCATATATTCTTCAAGACCATGACACGGTGGGGTTGATCTCCCTGTCCACAGATTGAATCAATTAACCAGTGTTATATCGTATAATCATTCCTCAACATTTATTTGATTGATAAAAAAAAATAGCAATTTGACCACATCACTACAGGCTTTATTTGTTACAACGGTCAGATAATGAACAATGAATTTGCCAAGTCTATCTTAAGACGCGTCCAGTAACAGGCAGAAACCTGCTCTTGGCTACTCTTGGTAACCTTATCTTGCCTTTTATTATAGACAAAAAGCAATATCTCAAACAATTAATGGTTTTGATTATGCAAAATTTATCTTTGGCTGAGCAAACCATCAGCTTCAACTAACAACCATCAATGTCTTTGTTCACGAGTAACACAAAACAAAGACCATCTATAATACAAATTGTATCGATGAACCCTTGATTTATTCTTGAATGTCTTGTAAATGATGTAATCTTATTTGATAATCAATAAAGTGTGCGATATGGTTTGCATAAAAAAACATTTACAATACAATGGCAACGGTAGTGCCTTTTCTAGTACCTAACTATTTTTGTACATGTTTATGGATATATATACACACTAAGGCCAGTCTCAATGGGGTTTTATGAGTGTTTCATGCACATTAAATGCAGCGCCACATGCCCACATTAGTAAAACTTTACTTTTTGCATGAAACGCCCAGGAGAGAAGGAAAAAGTTTCACCATGGTGAAACCTTTTTGGACATCTTGTTTCACATGCGTTGGAAACGGGGTGAAATCCCTATTGAGACAGAAATAGTGTTTCATCATGAAACTATGCAATGAAACCGTGCAATGAGAGAGAAATCTATGGGATCTGTGGAGCCTATGAAACGTGCATTGATGGAGATGTCTATTTCATGTCAAAGTTTCACATCTTAGAAACCGGGAGGTGAAACACTCCATTGAGACGGGCCTAATGAATCCATTGCCACTAATGAAGCGGGTCTCTCTGCCCCCATGGCCCACCCGGATCCCACGAGTCCCACCATGCCTCTCCAAGCTCCTCCAAAGAAAGGCAAAAGCGAGCCGCACGAAACAAAGCAAACCGTAGCAGCCGGATCCAACTCCCTCTGCTTCTTCACCGGCCATTTTTGCAAGGGCGCACGCAGCTGAACCCACTATTCAAAATCCACCACCATGGAAGCGGATCCGCGCCGCCCGTGCGCGCTAATGGAGGAGCTAGTGGAGGAGGTCTGGCGTGCTTCCCACCCGCCGACCCAGCGAGCCTCGTTAGGGCCATGCTCGTCTGCGAGGCACTAGCGGCGCATCCTCACGAGCCAGCGGTTCCGCCACCGCTTCCGAAGTCCACCTCCACCGCGGGGCTCGTCCTCGCCCCCCATCTTGGGATTCGTCGCCCCTGCGGCCCGGGCACCGCCGTGCCCACCTCCACCTTCCACCACGTACCCGCACCCCCACCGACGCGCGCAGGGCGGAGGCGGCGGCCTTCTCCTCGGTGGGCGGCGCTCGATGCCCGTCCACGACCGCGCCCTCACGCGGGACACCACCAGCCGACACGCACCTTGCTGCGAAGCTGCGCCGTGCAGGACCCCGCCACGGGCCGCCACGGACCTGCCCCGCCTCCCCTGGGCGCCCCACTACCCCTCACGGCTGGGCGCCCCATGGGTCCTCTGCGCCTCCTCCGCCTCCGCACGCAATCACCTCGGCTAACTGCGGCAACGGCGACGACCACTTCCTCGTCGTGGTGGTGGGCACCAGCCATGTAGAGATGTTCGGCCGTCTACTCGTCGGAGGCGGGGGACTGGAGCATGGCGGCGTCCGGTCGGCACCCGGCGACAACGTCGACTTTGCGCCCACCGCTTGCTTGGGAACGCGCTATACCAGCGTTGCGGGCGGGCGGTGTGTTAACACCAAATTTGGTAAGCGCGGGATGACGTGTGGGCGATAAGATACTAATAAAGACGTTCGGCAAGGAGTCATTCGGCAAACTGCCCGTGCGATCTATTCGGCAAGCTACCCGAACGTTTATGCGGCGGCCGGGCGGATCCCTCGTGCGGTCAGGTTCACATAGCCATTCGGCAAGACGGTGGGCGACGTAAGACAAGCTACCCGAGGAAGAAGGGCCCTACGGTGCACGCCACGCCGACTCGGAAAGGCTTGAGGCCTAAGTTATCTCTTAATTAGGTTTTCTCTATTGTAATCGTAGTTGAGTCGAACTCTTATTACGTCCGGGTATAAATAACAACCCTCGACCATTGTAAAAAACACTACACAATCAATACAACCAAACTGGCCCCGTGCCACCCTTCGAGTCCAAGTCGTGTCGTCGATCTACTACGAGAGGAACCATCGATCCGTCGACCTCGGTAAGTACTGGCAACCTTGCATCATGTCTAGTATCATGCGGTGGATTTAGATATGTGCAAGTAGTCTTGTTTCAATGCTTATTATCATGTGGTGGATTTAAGCGTTGGCAAGAGGGTTCCATGTTAGGTCATGAGTCGTCGCGGCAGGCTAAGATCTAGCTTGGAGCTAGTTATCGGCTCTATTAGATTTGGCAAGATCTAATAGATTCATTAAGTTAACACGTGTTGCAATGTTCTTTTTTATGTTTATTTATTGTTTGCAACCACACTTCTTCCCAATTTAGATTGATGTGGCTCGGCTTTCATATTTATAGATCTATTTGTTCCTTGATGCTTTTATATGTTCACCTTGCCGTGTAGAATGGATCTATTGCACTTGTAAGATCTAGTCTTCACGACAAGGCGACATAAAAACATCGGAGAAGGAGTAAATCACGCGTTTACTTATAGCCGAGCTTAGATTCAATCTAAGTTGTTACATGTTGCGGGTTCATGCACGTTAGATGTAGAGCTAGGCTTGTCGAGATTGGGTATCGTCGCGCGGATATCTGTCTTTATGGGTTTTGTTCACGTTTACGTGTTTGTTCCTTCTTCATGGACCCGATTCGCAAGCCTGCGAATGCGGCGTTACGCTTTTAACGAGTAACAGTATTTATAGACCTATTTGGGTATATGCATGCTTTTAGCTTCTCATGATTAGATTGTATCATGCGGTGGATTGATCTAGTTGTAAGGAGTGGTGTAGATGTTAACAAGTTGTATCATGTGGTGGATTAGCTTGTTAGGGTTTATGCTTGACGGGTTAGGAAGGCTAGGCGTCGCGGCATACTAGTTGGAATAATCTATGCATGTGTTATCTAGATAAGTTTATATTTATGAGTTACCTGTTTATAGTTATCATGTTGACAGTAAGATCGATCCATGATATATGCTTTACCATGTTATATCTTGATGATCAGATTTCACTTGTTCATACATGTCATTTATGTTCATTCCGTAGAATCGTATATTTGCATGCTTTTATTTTTGTTTACGAATGCATCTATATACCCGTTGGCGCGCAGCTTCCATAGTTGTATGTCGCCGTAAGTGGCTTCAGGGGCGTACATATGAAACTGTCTTGGTCATACCGACATGTTCCTGCTTTCATGGTTTCACCCCTTGTTAGTTTCAGGTCAAACTGACTGGCACGTCTCCGGATTCAAAATCTTAGGGAGGTGTTCAAAGCTCTGAAGCATTCAATTAAATTTTTGGTAAGCACCAGCCATGAAAATGTCCAGTCGCTATATGAAGTGTACGAGTTCTGCATGAATGATCTCAGTACTTAAGTTCGTACAGAAATTCTTAAAAGTCCTAGCTATGAATGGGTCTTAACTGCCTATTGAGTTGTGGCATGTTTGTTCACTCACAGAAGAAATCACATGGAATCGTTCAAAGGGTGTCTGGATGAATTCTTAAAAGTCCTAGCTATGAATGGGTCTTAACTGTGCTTATTGAGTGCTGGTATATTTGTTAACCCATGAAAAAAATCGTGGGCTATAAAATTTAGCGGGAGGTTAGCCAAAACGCTATTAGCGCTATAGCGCGCCATTTGGCATTGCGACAGATGCTTCTGGCCGCTATTTTTTTTCATGTTGTTAACTCACAGAAGAAAACACATGGAATCGTTCAAAGGGTGGCTGGTGGCTGGATGTGGTTAATAATCAGACAGTAACATCGCGTCCATATGACAGACATGTGTCTGAATTAATTTTTGATCATTCTTATATTTTGTAATCTGTACGTACTCTTCACAGCAGTTTTCTTGATTGTGAAGGACTCAAGATATTTTTTTTTTTTCTAGAATTAATCGAGATGACAGGTGGGCCAGTACAAAATGCTTCCATACAGCAAATTCAGAGTGCTATCCTCCTGAACTACCCACCCCCCTTAGTTCCAAATTGTAAGATGTTTTGACTTTTATAAATACATTCCTTTGACTATGTATCAAGACAGTATATATCTAACAACAACAACATAGCCTTTTGTCCCTAGCTAGTTGGGGTAGGCTAGAGATGAAAACCATAGGAAACAAGTATAAAAGAAACACAAAAATAGGGCACAAGACAAAAGGTAGAGTTAGGGGTAAACAGGAAAAGAAACTGAGATCACGGTTTAGGCATGGTGTGTTTCTTTTATACCTAACTGCATAACAATCCATGTATCTGGAAAAACCAGAACACCTTATAATTTGGAATGGAGGGAGCAACACAAGGAGTTGTGAATTTGTAGTGCAAACACTGGCCTAGAGACAACTCGTGTTCAGTCAGTTAGCCAAAACGTCCAAGAGAGGACACTGGTTAATATAGTTATTAGCTGTTATACAATGCATTCATCAGTTTCTAATCTAAGAATCTGATTTTGTGACCCTCGTATCATTAGTTCTCTACCAAGAAATTACATAATAGGTAGTGATGGCTCACTGGCACAGTTAGCATTCGGTCAGAATTCAATAGTCAAGGGCTCTACCTATCGAAGTAGACAATCAGTAGAAAGTGTAAGAAAGTAAATAAAAAATCAATAATAAGAATATTAATGTAAGGGTCCCAAAAGTCATACACGTGAATGGACTATTGACTCTCTCAGTTTACATTTTTCTATATATTTCTGCCTCTTGAGACAACTGTTCTTATATGCACTGTAGCATAGAATACGGACTACAGAGTGAGTTTCAAAAACATCAATACTCATCTTGTGTTTTCTTAGTTCTTACCTTCCTGCAGCATTGGCTTCCTGACGAGCAAGAGAGAGCTTCCAAATGGAAAGTTTCCTTTCTGCAGTCCTGGGTGAGCTGATATCTCGATCCATAGATTTCATCATCAACAAGTGGTCAAAGCCACTGACACTGAACATGGAGGAAAGCCTACAAAGGGCTCTTCTCAGAGCACAGGTCATCTTTGAGGAATCCATGGGATGCCACATCACAAATCAAGCGATGCTCCTGCAACTGGGCATGCTGAGGGATGCCATGCACCGAGGTTATTACACATTTGATGCGTTCAGGTACCAGCCTCACTATGTACAAGATGACAATGATCCAGCTGCTAGTCGGTTTATGCCCCTATCCAAGGTACCCTCTGCAAAGGATCCCTATTTCTCCAGTCAAACTCTACAGTTTCAGGAACAGCTACGAGACGCGCTTGACGGATTGAGCTCCATGATTGTTGATCTGAATGAGCTGGTCATGTTCTTGATCAGCTACCCTCGCCTGTATCGCCAGCCTTACAGGTTGCATATCCTTTTGGGTAACTGCATGTTTGGTCGCCGGATGGAAGTAGAACTTGTCATTAAGTTCCTTTTGCACACAAAACCTCATGGTTCTCAAGAATTGGAGGTCCTGCCAGTTGTTGGTCCACTTTCGAGTCGGTAAGAGTACCCTAATCGCTCATGTTTGCAAAGATCAAAGAGAGTCTGTGATTATTTCTCGGTAATCTTGTGGCTGCACGACCGTGATTTTATAGATGATGAGCTAGCTTTCGCACAAGGATATCCAATGAAACATCAAAACCAAGTGGCAAATTTGAACAAAGGGAAGAGAGTGCTAGTTGTTATAGAGCTATCTGGAAATCTACGTGAAGATGCATGGAATAGACTTTTACTTTGCTTCAAAAACAGGGTTTCTTAGTGGTAGTAAAATCATAGTGACAAGCTGTTCGGACAAAATTGTAAAGTTCGAATGACACCAGCTCTAACTCTGAAGTACATGTCCCTTGAGGCTTACTGGTATTTCTTCAAGACAATTACATTTGGAAGCATGGATCCCTTGAGGTTTGCACATCTGGCCATGGAGATAGCCAGACTGCAGAATCATTCAATCAATTCTGGATATATCTACACTTTTGGTGTAAGGTACTGAGATTCTTGAGAGGGTTCATCCAGAAGCATATCTCCAAATTTGGTGTGCATCCTTTTGATCTTTTACACCAAAACAAACCTGTGCCACATGGAAGAATGGCTTCACCTTCTGAAGATTTCATGGTTTGTCATCAGTATCACCTCACTTCCCAAGAGGAGGTTCCAGAGATAATTAAGCATCCAAGATTTGCTGTATGGAAGCATTAAGAAACATGGAAGATTTGAGGTCCTAGTATGGAGATCTCAGATACCCCCGTACTACAGCTATGTCAATTCTTGTGAGATTCAAGAGCGAAAAAAATTACAGGTGCAAAGAGGAAGCACTATATGAAAGACGGAGCCAGATTCTGTTAGCTATTCTTTTTCCTGGTTTATGCAGGAACATATATAATGCTATTCACTGTTGTGTGTGTGTGTGTGTGTGTGTGTGGGGGTGTAGGATGTTATAAGTCAATTTCTATAGTGTGCTACATTTTCATATCTGCGGCAGTGTAAGTGCTAATGACACATGAGTTGGAGGCGTATATTTTCCTTGGATTTGGTGAATCCTTCCTAGTTGTTAGTTTTACTCCAGTCTCCAGATAGCAGCCTCAGCCTGGGCCAGCAGGCCATGTTTGGTGGTTTTGCATGACTGATTTGCATCTCGCCAATCTGTGCTCCAGAAAAGAGCTGGAAATTTACTGAAGTTAGTTGTAACGATTTTTTTTTCGCATCACAAGACTGCATAGGCACACAGAAAGAGCTGGAAATTTACTGAAGTTAGTTGTAACTCTTGATGGAGCTAAAGAGGAAAAAAAACATCTTCATTGGTAAAGTGCAGCCGTTCCAAACTGGACCTTACTTTGTCCTAAAATCTCTAGAATACACTATATTACAGGTCTGAGGGAGTAGTCCTTATCTGGTATGCAAAGTGTGTATCAATTGTTAATCTATCAATTTTTGTTTGCCAAAAAAAAACAGTATGTTTTCTGTAACTACATATCATACATGTTTTAGGCTTTGATTGGGGTGGATTGTGGATTGATGTCAATCCGACCACATCCAAACAAGGCCTTACACAAAACTAAATAGGCCATAGTTAGTGATGGCTCATTGGTTTACTTACCAAAGGCTCAGAATTCAACAGTCAAGGGATGTACGCCTGTACCTTTGGAGGAGATTAAAAGTCAATAGAATAATCAAGTGATGGCGAAAGGAGTACCCATGGTCATACATGTGAATGGACTCTTGACTTTATCAATTTTGTTGGTTCACACAATATGCCCATGTTCTCCTTCCAGGTTCTCACGAGATAAGAATCCAAGATGTGCTGTAAGGTAGCATCAAGACATGGAAAAATTGCGGTCCTAGAAAGTATAGTGATCTCAGATATACCCCCTACTACAGCATTGTCAATACTTATGAGATTCAGATTGTTGGTGCCAAGAGGAAGCACTGTATTTTTTTTTTTTTTGATAATGGATAATAAAATCCGGTCTCTACATCCAAGGATGCACACAGCCAATTATTACAGAGTTTGGTAAAAATAAAACACAGTTGCAAGCCGAGTGTCTGCGTGACATAGACATTGGAACTAAAGCAAACGGAAAAAATGCTTCCACCCTCTATTGGAAATTTCTAAAGCAACTCTCTCCAATTGCTTGCTCAATGCAACGAGGGCGTCCTTTGCTTGCTCAGCACGCTGCAACTGGGCCCAGAATTGCATCCAATAAGCTCCCCTGAAGATAACCTGCATAATAGAGTTAGATTTCATTTTTTAAAAAATCGTGTCATTACGACATCTCCAGATGGCCCAGAATAAGGCTGCCACCCCAACCCAAATCAGTGGCTTAGACTGCTTTATGTTGATTATGAAGCCAACTACCAAACATATGGTTAATAGAAACAGGTTGGGTAAGGTTAGTAGCGTAGAAAATAATCCTCCAAATCATCTTGGCAAAAGGGCAATCAAAAAAAGAGGTGTTGGATAGTTTCATTCATATTGCAACACTTTCGCATTTCGACTCCCTTTCCAATTTTTTTCTAGCAAGGTTATCCTTTGTCAAAATGACACCTCTTTGGACAAACCAGAGGAAAATTTTAATTTTTAGAGGTATTTTCCATTTCCAGATTCTCTTATGTTGAAAGGGTAGATTTGTATCTATAGCATCAAGATACATAGACCGGACGGAGAAAATTCCGCACCTGGATAAAGGCCACCTAAAATAGTCTTTACCATCCACCGATTGCCACATTAGAAACCCGAGCTACCAGGATTAGCCACTCGAGAAAAATTATTGTCCACTAAAGATCTCCTAAATGAGATATTTGGAGGATTAGAGGACAAAACTTTCGAAACCAAGTTGCATGTCGATCCCTTGCTATATTAAATAAGCTCAGGTATCTAAGTTTGAGGGCTTATCACTTAACCAAGTATCTTCCCGTAACCTTGTATTGGTTCCATCTTTAATTAGGAAACAACCTTTTTCAAGCACCTCATCTTTAATATGCATGAGGCCTCTCCGAAAATGAGAGTCATTGGGTTTGGCTGACACTTGGGTTAGGGTCTTAGAATTTAAATATTTATTCCTTAACAAGGATTGCCAAGTACCATCGGTGTTTATAAGATTGACAATCCATTTGGCAAGTAAACATTTGTTATGTAGGTATAAATCAATAATTCCAAGACCACCTTGATCCTTAGGGCGACATAGGATGTCCCACTTAGCGAGTCTATATTTATGATTTTCAGGTAGACCCTTGCCGAAGAATCTTGATCTGAATTTATCAAGATTTTTGAGGACTCCTTTTGGGATCTCAAAAGGACATCATGAACATAGGGAGACTACTCAAAACCGAGTTTAACAACACAAGTCTTCCCCATAGGATAGGTATTTTTTGCTTTCCAACAAGAGAGTTTTTGTTCAAAACGTTCTTCTACTTTCCTCCATTCAGAATTTAGGAGTTGTCTATGGTGCATAGGGATTCCTAAATATCTGAAAGGATATACCCTCGTATTACAACCAAAGAGTGTTGTATAATATTGTTCCATCTCTTTGGTAGCACCATAACGTAAGAGTTCACTTTTGTGGAAATTAATCTTTAGACCAGATAATTGTTCAAAAACGCAGAGCAAGAGTTTGATTTTTTGCTTGCTCCGGTTCGTGGTCTAAAAAGATAATGGTATCATCGGCATATTGTAATATGGATAAACCATCATCAATTAGGTGTGGGATAATCCCTCCTATTTGTCCATCGGCTTTTCTCCTGTTGATGAGAAGAGCTAGCATATCAAAGAACGATGTTAAAAACAAAATAGGTGACATAGGATCTCCTTGTCTAAGGCCACGTTTGATGCGGAAGTAGGGGCCTATGTCATCATTGACTTTAACCCTTACACTACCTCCGGTGACCATATTCGAACCCATCTACACCATTTGGGGAGAACCCCTTCATCGCGTAGAGTTTGTTGTAGGAAGGACCATTTGACCTTGTCATAAGCCTTTTCAAAATCAATTTTGAGAATGATGCCATTCCTTTTCTTAGTATGCAATTCATGGATAGTTTAGTGTAGAATAACTACTCCTTCCATGATATTTCTCCCGGCATGAATGTCGTTTGTGTTGGGCTAACCAGCATCTTAGCTACTTTATTCATCTGCTAGTTCCTACTTTTGTGAAAATTTTGAAACTAACATTAAGGACACAAATTGGTCGATATTGTTTGAATAGTAGTAGCGTCTTGGGTTTTAGGGATTAGAGAGATTATTCCAAAATTGAGACTAAAAAAGATCAAGACTCTCCTTATGGAATTCTGAAAGATGAGCAAAAGATCATCCTTAATCACTTCCCAAAAAACCTGATAGAATTCGGCAGGAAAACCATCAAGTCCTGGAGCTTTGTTGTGTTCCATTTGGAAAATGGCCTCCCCACTTCAGATTCAGTGAAGTCAGCAATAAGAATATCATTTTCCTCTTGGGTTACTTGTGGAATATCTATAATATGATCTTCCATCAAGGTTATTTTGGTTTCCTCCGGTGGACGAACAAGTTTTTATAATAGTTTGTAATGTGGCTTTTGAGGCAGTCATCACCAATAACAACACCTTGATTATCTTCAAGTCTAAAAATATGTTGTTTTCGGTGTTTCCCATTGGCCACTAAGTGAAAGAACCTAGTGTTTGCATCACCCTCTAATAAGGATTTCACTTTAGCTCTCTCATACCATTTAAGTTCCTCTTCTCTCAAAAGAGAAACTAAGCGCCCTTTTAAGTATTGCTTGAGATTAATCTCTTGATCGGTTAGACAATCGGTCTCGGCTTTTTATCTAAATTGTGTAAGAGCTCTAAAAGGGTCTTCTTTTCTTTCTTATAGGTTCTACTGCGTATTTGCGGCCCACCCTCTAAGATACCGTCTTAGTTTGCGGATTTTAGCTTGCCATCGCCAGAAAGGGTTGGATCGAGTTTTTCATTGCCAAACATTTGCAACCATTTCATAAAACCCTTCCCTTATTAGCCACCCCCTTTCAAATCTAAAGGGTCTAAACACAGTCGGTGTGTAGAAGCACCAATGCTAAAAACCGGGAGTGTGGTCGGAGATATTACGATCTCTCGGTTCCACAACGGTTAGAGGGAATTGATGCTCCCAATCCGTACTAACTAAGACACGATCAAGCTTTTCAAAGTTGGGTTATCCCCTGCGGCCCAAGTATATTGGCGGCGACATAGTAATTTCTCCGAGATCCGGAGATTCAATGACCGCATTAAAAAGGTTCGACCATTTAGGGTCAAAATCCCCGCCGCTTTTATCGTCGGGGCTTCGCATAATATTAAAATCCCCATAATATAAGGGAGACTTTCTTTGGAGCATGTGTTAGCCATCTCTGCTAGAAAAGCACTCTTGTTTTGATGTTGTGCTGGTCCATAAATAGAATAAAGGATAAATTTGAAGTCATTTGTTTTATAAAGCAAAGTGAATTTCACATAGAAATCCCCTTCGTCAATGGCTCCAATGTCAAAAATTGAGAAGTCGGCTCCGAGTAAAATACCCCGGACCTACCTTGAGGAGCCATAGCATGCCAAAGAAAGTCACGCCCTCCACAAAGGTTTTGAGGACATGATCCGGGAAATCGTCACGACCAGTCTCGAGAAAGGGCAATAAAATTAATCAAGCCCTCTCAGAACTAATTACGCGAGAAATCGGTGTTTAGCCAAGTCTCGCAAGACCTACGCTATTCCAAAAAACTCCTTTCATTTTAAAACTATTTTGGAAGGAGTCTTTGGCTTTTTTAGGAGACTTGGTCTTATTATATTTTTTTTTTACGCCTAATGGGAGATAGATCTATAATATGATCATTCTCCGCTACCGGAAGGGGTTCTCATTGAAATTCCCACAAATGTGGTCGAGAACCGAATCAAGGCGTTCATCTTTCTCATCATCGCTATTAAAATTAGTAAATCTAGGTTTTGATTTCTTAGAATTAGCGAAAAAGAACTAATCTATCAACCTCTAGTTTTTAATAGCAATAACATCGATGAATTTAGGTCGATGCCTACCCTACCAAGTTTTGAAATAATAACGAATCGGAAAAGCTAGCAAAAGAGTTACCCGACTCAAGGTTCTTTTTCTTCGCCATCCGTTCTGGTCTTGCATAGGGTGTGCTCATCCGCCTTCGACGCATTCCTCCGGCTCCGTCGGCAGTGTTGTTGTAGGTGCCACCTCCCCGTCACCACTTGAGGAAGCGGTGGCTTGGGTATGTCGAGGTCGGCTCCGGCACATCTTGGCTCCTCGGCACCGGTAGCGCGATCGCGTCTTGTCCCGCGGACGATGGTAGCTTCCTCACCGTGCGTTCGCCGAACCACCAACCCCAACCCGGGAAGCGATGGCGAGGTGGCGCCAATGGCAACCTCGACGACGTCGTCGCGCCTCCCCTGTCCACCAAGGCCGGCGTCCGGGATCGTGGCGGCGAGGGGGCACCAGCGTCAGATCCCGACCAAGCCGGCGGTGGGATCGAGCGGCGACATCCGCCGGCCGCCGCCGTGGCCGCGGGCAGCTCCTCAACAGCAGTAGCAGGCGCGTTTGCCGCACAATGCATTAGCTGGTGCTCTTTAATCTCAGCAGCAGCATTGCACGGCTCACGCACTTCGTGTCCAGCCGCTAGGGCAGTAGCAGCAACCCCAAAGACATGTCATCGCGACGTCTTGTTCGCCCCGAGGGCACCCATCAACGGATCAACACAGCGGCATCCGCCGGGCTCCTGCTCGCCATGGACGACACCAACAACGTCTTGCATATAATGGCGGCACCAGCCCGGTGCCTGAACTACATCGGCCACAGCCAACTCCTCGATGGCAGCTTCTAGGGCAGCAGTGGCTGGAGAAAGATCGGTGTGTAGTCTCTTGTCACCTGCATCAATAGAGGCTACATGTTCAAGGGCTATAGCATCATGAAGCACCTTCCCTGCGCACCCAAAGAACACACGGTGCCGGTAGCAAAGCGCCACATCATCAAGGACAGCAAGAGACACATGCCCGCAAACATCGGCGAGTACCACGCCTACGCTTAGCACCTCATCGCCAAAGCAGCGGTCACCAACTCTCCACCGGTACCATCAACAACCTCCTCCGCAACGGCTGCGTGCACCTCCTCCACTTCAAGTGCAGCAGCACCCATCCCGGTCGGCTCACCGTCAATAGCTTGATAGGAGAGCAAAGGTGGACACCCCACCAAAGGAGAAGCACACAAGGCTGGGGTCAACCACAAATGATGTCCCATCCCCTTGTCGGCCAAAAATTGCTTACTTCTTCGAAAAAAGTGTCACCATCGATGGTAGCTTGATTGGAGGTGCCACCACCCGAAAGCGAAGCTAAAGTACCACCGATGGCTGAAGAAGAACTGCCCTTCTCTGGATGTTTAGGATCATCATCATTGTCCGCTTCTTCCATCTCCCAATCACCATCGAGGTCTTTATCATCATCTCCCAAGAGATCATCATCATCCGCAAAAATCTGAGGATCTTCTTCATCCGGCATGAAATAAATGCGGAAGAGTTCCCCTTGACACAAACATCTCCAAAGCGGTGGGATTTTTTTAAATCAACAACCGCCACCAAAATTCGGATGTCACCCGTCTGCCGAAGGTGGTACATATCCACCTTTTAAGTTGCACCAATCATTGTGCCAACAGCCCACAACCGAAGGAAGGACCGAAGCGGACGAGGTACATTTGTGACTGTCACCCAAACCTTTTCTAGCACTTTGATAGGCTTAACCTCATCGATGTATTCTTTAAACAAGAGGGTACCTTCCTTGTTCTTCGTCGTGATTGTTTGAATAGCAACCATCCGATCCAACTCCTCCTTGCTCGGGAATGGAACTATGCAAGCCTGTCCTCTCCTCTCCTGCACCTCCCATTGCCAACGGACGGGGATGATCCTAGAAAGCTCGGACAACAACAAACGAGGAGGAACCTCACCCGACCGCACCGTAATTTGAGCAGCTACTGACTTTTGGGAAAATGAGACAATGTCATTGAAGTTAGCCGCCTGGATTTGGAAAAAACCCATACCATCTTCAGCTGCACCGCAATAGGCAACCGAGGGTTTTGGACCACGCAACAACGGGCATTGGTTTGTGTAATGATCCCGCAAGCGGATAAAACATTCCAAGTTTCCTGGTTTCTTCCTCTTTTGCCTGCCCAAGTCTTCGCCGAGTGATCGGCCCGGCGGTGGCGCGCTAAGCGTTGGGAATATCATCTCCGTTACCTTGGGTAGGCTGCGGCATCGGGGACACCGCGCCCACGCCATGGTGGTAGCGGCGCCCCTCGATTGCCGCTGAGTTGCCCGGCCCACGATCCGCGATCTCGCCATGGCTCCTTATTCGTGGCGGCACCACGCCCACGGGAGGGCGATGCGGCCGCCTCGATCTGCTTGCGCCCGCGGATCGGCACCGTCGCCGCGGCCGCGATCGGCGCGGCCGCCCGCGACCACGATCGGCGGCAGATCGGCCATCACCGCGACCACGATCGGCGGCCGGATCGGTTTTGATCACCACGACCACCGCGCCGTGTGATCGTACCGCCAAGTCTTGATCTCCCACCGCCCTCCACGACCAGACAACGTCATCGCTCCGACGACGAAAAATGGCGGCCCCGATCACCTGCCATGAGGACCGCCGCGGTGCGACGGTGGTAGATCCGGCGGTCCAGCCCGGCTTGACGAGGTGTCGTGTAGGGTTTCGGTGAAAACGTTTAGTCTCCGTGTTAACGAGGGGCGGACCCTCTGTAATCTTGGGCCTATCCTTGGTCGAACCCAACCTTGGAAATTGGTCTGGTTCAACCACGACCGAGAAATGCGTCCCTGTTTTTGGAACCGAGTGGTTCAAAAATCGAACACCCGCAGAACCAGGATCTGATGGCCTCGATAGTGTCTTCATCGCGGCGCGAGATCACCGAGCGTCCACCGGTGATGAGTTCGAGGTGGTGGAAGTGGGCCCTTCCAAAGGGACTTCAAGGAGGCTTCGCGGTCGAGGAGACACCGTCTTGGGCAGGCTCTCCACGTCGCGACCGATTCTCCACCGGCCACGGGAAGCAACCCGCAGCGGGACTCGGCGTGGAGCTTGCCGGTGCCACGGAGTTCGTGGCCAGCTCATAGTAATTGGCCAAGGAGTCTGCATCTCCCGGAACTCCACCTCGGACTCGAATCGAGTCATCCCAGAACTTACCGAACATAGGCCGCGGCTTCATGCAGGGGAGGAGGTCGGAGATCACCCGGGATGAGGCGATTCTTCACCGTTTCAGAATCGAGACGGCGTCGGGCTCCTTGGCGGTGATTCGCGCAAAGCTTTCTTGATGGACGGCGCTACTACGACCCGACCGCATCACTCAAAGGTTGGGAAGACCACGATCTCCGTGCAGGAAACGATCGGAGGGAAGAGACACCGGGGTCGTGAGGGCCGGCGGCGAGGCCACCAGCCACGCTATCGGGGGTTGGGGGCTAGGCCTTGGGGTGCCGGGCCGTCGTCGCCATTTCAAGCCTCGGTGTCTATTTTAATCAAGAGGAAGCACTGTATGAAAGATGCAGCAGTCACATTCTGTTAATTTTGTTATTTTCTGGTTTATTCAGGAACATATTTATATATTTACTCGTTTTTTAGGGTAGGATGTTGTAAGTTACAGTAGAGTCAATTCTGATGTGTAACTGCTTATATCCATCCCAACTGTTTTGGCTCCAGAGCAGAGTCAATTCTGCATTTTTGGCTCTATTTTTTCAATTCAACCCTGCAGGCCATTCTGTCAACAGAACCGCACAGTCATGTTTGATGGTAATTAATGTCTTGGAATTCAACGGTTCAACCCAACGACCTTCCTTCCCTTGGAGCTTTTATATAAGTATAGAATACAGAGTTTCCAAAACATACAAACTTACCCAGCTCTATTGTGTTCTCTTTCTGAAGAAAAAAGAAAGCTCACATGGAAACCATCCTTTCTGCAGTCCTGGGTGAGCTGATATCAAGATCCATAAATTTCATCATCCACAAGTGGTCGAAGCCGCTGACACTGAACATGGAGGAAAACCTACAAAGGGCTCTTCTCCAAGGAAAGGTCATCAACGAGGAGGCCATGGGACGACGCATCACAAATGAAGCCATGATCGAGCAGCTGTGCATGCTGAGAGATGCCATGCACCAAGGCTATTATGCACTTGATGCTTTCAGGTACCAGCCTCACTATGGAGAGGACAGGAATGATCCAACTGTTATGTCCCTATCCAAGGTACGATCTGCAAAGGTCCCCTATTTCTTTGGTCGACGAACTGCACATTTCCGGCAAAGAACACCTACAAGAGGCGCTAGACGGATCGTGTGCTCTATGATTGTTGATCTCAATGAGTCGGTCATGTTCTTGACGAGCTACCCTCGTCTGTATCGCCAACCTTATAGCATGCATATCCTATTGGGTAACTGCATGTTTGGTCGCCGAATGGAAGAAGAACTTGTCATCAATTCCTGTTGCACACACACGCCTCATAGTTCTCAAGAATTGGAGGTCTTGCCAATTGTCGGTCGGTCGAATTCGGCAAGAGTACCCTAGTCACTCATGTTTGCAAGGATGAAAGAGTCCGTGATTATTTCTCAGAAATTTTGTGGTTGTGTGACTCCAATTTTACAAATGATGAGCTGGTTTGCTTTGGGAAGGATGTCTAATGAAACATCAAAATTGTATGCCGGACTCAAAAAAAGAGGCAACAAATTGCTTGTTGTTATTGAATTATCTGGTGATATCTACAAAGATGCATGGAATAGGTGGTATCTTGCTTCCAAACAGAGCTTTCCTAGTGGTAGTAAAATCATAGTCACAAGCCGTTCGGACAAGATTGCAAAGTTTGGAACATCACCGGCTCTAACTCAAGTTTCTTTCCAAGGAGGCATATTGGTATTTCTTCAAGACACTTACATTTGGAAGCATGGACCCTGAGAAGCATCCAAGGCTTGCACAGATTGCCATGGAGATAGCTAGAGTAATGCAGACAAGTATATTCATTGGTGCATACGTCACCTCTTATATCTTGAGGAATAATTTTAACACAAAGTATTGGTGTAATGTTCTAAGCTTCTTGAGAGGGTTCGTCCGTATATCTCCGATTTAGGCGTGCATCCATTTGATCTTCTGAAGCAAAACAAACCTTTCTGCACAGAAGAATGGCTGCACCTTCCGAATATTTCATGATTTGTCGTCAGTATCACCGTTCTTCACAAGAGGAGGTTCCGGAGATAAGCATCCAAGATTTGTTGTATGGAAGCATCAAGAGACATGGAAAATTTGAGGTCCTAGCATGGAGATCTCAGATACCCCCTACTACAACTATATCATGACTTGTGAGATTAGAGAGCAAAAACTAGAGGTTCCAAGAGGAAGCGTTGTATGAAAGATGGATTCACATATTGTTAATTTTGTTATTATCTGGCTTATTCAGGGACATGTTTGTATTTTCACATTTTTGTTTTTTTCGTTTGGATGTCTCAAGTTACAGCATAGTCAAAATTTAGAGCATGTAAGGTGTGATAGGTTCCAACATTTGTGATAGAATTCATATGTGCGAATAAGTGCTCTAATGCTTTGTCTATATGGAATTGTGTAAAATCTGTATGTGAGCTCACTTTACTCGGTGGCAAAATATTTTAACCAGGAGCCTGTGTAGTCGCCACATAAAGCTGTTGATGCATTTCATTTCGGTCAGTTAAGTGGATTTGGCTCTTGGAATGAGAGCGATGCTTATTTGCTAACCATATAGATATGAACTAGTAATTTTCTTTTTTTTTCACTTGCAGAATATTATGTGTTTTTTTTGAAAGCTCAGTATCTGTTTGGTGACCAAAATGTTATATATATTCTATGGCAATGTGGTATACTAATTGGTTGGGAGAAATTAGCTGTAGCTGAGTGCCATTTTTCTGTCTGTCCCAGCCACGATTCCTAATTGGAATTTTTAGTTTTATTACAGCAGGTGCTCTAGGCCATCTGGACCGTTGGATTCCATTTGCACGATCAGCATCTCGAGACCTCCAGTCAAGAGGATCGCCCCCTCTCTGATCCCATGGCCCCACCTGGAAGCCTGGGAGCGCAGCAGCACGGAGCAGAGCAGACCTGCTGCGCCGCCGGCCAACCACCAACCACCACGGAAGCAGATCCGCCGCCGGCGAGCGCGCTGATGGCGATGGAGCAAGAGGTCCTGCTGCGTTTCCTTCCCAGCCAGCCCACTCCTCTGCAACTGCTGGCGCCACCTCGTGACGGGGCCGGGGTTCCCGCCGCCCCCGATGCTGGTCCTCGCCAATGACGGCCCGGCCGCCCGCTTTGTGCCCACCGTGGAGCGGAGCGCGGCCGCAGTAGGATTTGGGAAATGAAGGTGATATCACACTGCCACACAAAGAATGTTATCGTATTCTTGAGTCCATTCTGTCTCAGTGATCCAAAAGCTTTTGTGGCTATAGGAATTAGCAAGTGCCAAATCACCCATCTTTAGTCCAAAAGCTGGGGCACTGGTTCATCTGACAATCTGACTGATTTTTCTGACCTTCATACCATATAGGTGCACACACTACAGAGAAATTACGTGGGTCAAGGATGGCGATGGCTTGATTTTTGTCACCTTCATATCATAGGTGCTCTACAAAGAAATTACATAGGTAATGGATGGTGATGGCTTTGATTTCTGTCACCTTCGTTTCACAAATGCTCTACAGACAAATTACATAGGTCGTGGATGGTGATGGCGATGCAACGGTCAAGAGCTGTAAGCCAAGTAGCCAATTAGTAGTAAAGTAAAAGTCAAATCTGAATAATCAGGTGAAGACGAAAGCAGTCCCAAAGGTCATACATGTGAATGGACTATTGACTCTATCAATTTACTTCTTCTTATACGTTTTAGCCTTTTGACCCCAGTTGTTCTTAAAATCCCTTGCTCTCCTTGGAGTTTGATCAGAAACATAGAGTACACAGTTACAGCAACATCAAAACTTACAGTGTACTTTCTTACCCATCCTGCAGTATTGTCTTCCTGAGCGAGAGTGATCTCCCAAATGGAAAGTTTCCTTTCTGCAGTCCTGGGTGAGCTCATGACTCGCTCCATAAATTTCATCCTCGAAAAGTGCTCCAAGCCGGCTGCAATGGCTGTGGAGGAAAGCCTGCAAAGGGCTCTTCTTCGGGCACAGGTCATCATCGAGGAGGCCATGGGGACGTCGCATCACAAACCAAGCCATGATCCGGCAGCTGGGCATGCCGAGGGATGCCACGCACCGTGGCTATTACGCACTTGATGCGTTCAGGTACCAGCCTCACTATGGAGAGGGCGACAAGTGATGATCAAGTTGTGAGTCGATTTATTTCCCTATCCAAGGTACCCTCTGCAAAGCATCCCTATTTCTTCACAAGCCGCACGGTTTCGGGAACAGCTACAAAAGGCACAAGACAGATTGAGCTCCATGATTGATGATCTGAACGAGGTGGTCATGTTCTTGGCGAGCTACCCTCGTCTCGTGTCGCCAACCTTACAGCATGCATATCCCTCTTGGGTAACTGCATGTTTGGTCGCGCCCGATGGAAGCAAAACATGTCATCAAATTCCTGTTGCACACACGACCTCATAGTTCTCAAGAATTGGAGGTCCCGCCAATTGTCGGACCCGGTCGGCAATCGGCAAGAGTACCCTTGTCACTCATATTTGCAAGGATGAAAGAGTCCGTGATTATTTCTCGAAATTTTGTGGTTGTGTGACTCCAATTTTATAAATGATGAGCTTGCTTTGCGTGCAAGGATGTGTAATGAAACATCAAAATTGTATGCCAAACTCAAAAAAAAGCAACAGATTGCTTGTTGTTATTGAATTATCCGGAGATATCTACGAGGATGCATGGAATAGGTGGTATCTTGCTTCCAAACAGAGTTTTCCTAGTGGTAGTAAAATCATAGTCACAAGCCGTTCGCACAAGATTGCAAAGTTTGGAACAATACCGCTCTAATTTCAAGTTTCTTTCCAAGGAGGCATATTGGTATTTCTTCAAGACACTTACATTTGGAAGCATGGACCCTGAGAAGCATCCAAGGCTTGCACAGCTTGCCATGGAGATAGCTAGAGTATTGCAGATAAGTACGTTCAATAGTGCATATGTTACCTCTTATATGTTGAGGGACAATTTTAACACAAAGTTTTGGTGTAACGTTCTAAGTTTCTTGAGAGGGTTCGTCCCAGAAGCATGTCTCCGATTTCGGCGTGCATCCGTTTGATCTTATGAAGCAAAAACAAACCTGTGCGGCATGGAAGAATGGCTGCACCTTTCGAATATTTCATGATTTGTCATCAGTATCACTGTTCTTCACAAGGGGAGCTTCGGGAGATAAGAATGCAAGATTTGTGTTATGGAAGCATTAAGAGACATGGAAAATTTGAGGTCCTATCATGGAGATCTTAGATACCCCCCTACTACAGCGACATCAATACTTGCGAGATTCGAAAGCAAAAAATTACAGGTTCCAAGAGGAAGCGTTCTATGAAAGATAGATGCACATATTGTTAATTTTGTTATTATCTGGCTTATTCAGGGACATGTTTGTATTTTCACTTTTTTGTTTTTTCGTTTGGATGTCTCAAGTTACAGCATAGTCAAAATCTAGAGCATGTAAGGTGTGATAGGTTCCAACATATATAGCGAAATAGATTGGAACAACTTGTATTTTCACAGAAGTAAATGACGACCATGGAGAGTAACCAGAGACGCTCAGGCCATCAGAACCTCCTCATCACGGGAGCTCCATCCAAACAGGGCTACCAAAGCCTGGATATGGGAGGTCCAGAGAGGCTGGGTGAAGTATTTGGTGTATTCATCTAAGACTTGTTGATCGATGCCCTCCCGTTCACTTATGATGTCCAGCAATCTCATAACCCGCTTCTTGAAATGAGAGTGGGCAGGCTGTTTTGGCGAAACTCATGCCAGCAAGATGACGACTGCGGCGAGGGCACCGGTGCGAGAAGCTGTTGTTTCCTTCTAGAGATACAAGGGGTCGAGAGAATTTTGATTGTTTTCTTGCTGAGGCACTTGATGAATTCCTTGCCTGCTCGCCGAGGTGAAGTCCCTTAGGCCTTGTTCGGTTAATCTCCAACCGAGGGGATTGAGGGATTTAATCCCTCTCGATTTGGGGATTAACCAAACAAAGCCTTACCGGAATTTGTAGTGCAATATCTGGCTTAGAGGAAACTCGTTCAGTTAGTTTACCAAAAAAGTTTGAGATGGAACAACTTATCGGCTCCATGTAGCAAGTCAATCAGAGCTCTCAAGATGATTGGGCATCCCACCAATATCATGCCCAGAAAGAGATGGAAACAGATTGTAGCCAGTTGTATTGTCTACATGAATTGTTTCACATTATCAGCTACATATGTACACAATCTTTGAAATGCATGTACTCTAAAAGTGCAGCAGTTTCATACAGTGTAATGCTCTCTGTTTTCTTTTGTACACTTGAGTGAGGGCTTTGTAAGTTTATGTTCTTGCATTCCTCTGATATTCTAATTTCGTTGTCTTTCGTTTTGATAGTCAGGCAGTCAGCAGGTGCTCCAATCAGTCCAATTTACAGGTATCTACTGTGATATGCTAATTAAGGCTACAGGCTTTTAGTTTGAATTTTATAATGTTGTATGCAAGTGTCCCTGTAGCTCTGAAACACGATGGGATCTAGAAACTCATCTTTGTTTAGGCTGGTGCAGTAAAAGTACCCAAATGAGTTCGATGAAACAACATTAAGTTTTACTGTTAGTTATTTAGTCAACACATCGGGGTTAATTCCTTCATCAGAATTTATACTGCATAATCTGGCCTGGAGTCAACTCCCGTTCAGCCAGTTGACTAAAAAGGTGCAACTGCAGATACTGTTCATTATGGTTATTAACTGGTACACAGAACTACAGCATATCAGTTGCTATTTACTAAGCTCACAATCTGATTCTTGTGACCTTGATATCATAGATGGTCTGCAGAGTAGTTACATGGATCATAGATGGTGATGGCTCAGTGGTTGACTTAGCGAACACTTGGAATTCAACAGTCAACAGTCAAGGGATGTACATATTCTCTGGAAATATCCAACATGTAGAAAGTTCAAACAAAAGAAAAAAGTCAATTAGAAATTCAGAATAACCATGTGAAGTCTGTGATTATTTCTCAGTAATCTTGTGGCTGCAAGACCGTGATTTTATAGATGATGAGATAGCTTCCAGACAAGGATATTCAATGAAACATCAAAACCAAGTGGCAAATTTGAACAAAGGGAAGAGAGTGCTAGGTGTTATAGAGCTATCTGGAAATCTCTGTGAAGATGCATGGAATAGACTTTACTTCGCTTCAATACAGAGGTTTCTTAGTGGTAGGAAAATCATAATGACAAGTTGTTCAGACAAAATTGTAAAGTTCGAACGACACCAGATCTAACTCTGAAGTACATGTCCCTTGAGGCTTACTGGAGATAGCCAGACTGTAGAATCGTTCAATCAATTCTGGGTATATCACCTCTTATTTGTTGAGGGACAATTTTAACATACACTTTTGGTGTAAGGTACTGAGATTCTTGAGAGGGTCCATCCAGAAGCATATCTCCAAATTTGGTGTGCATCCTTTTGATCTTTTAAACCAAAACAAACCTGTACCGCATGGAAGAATGGCTTCACCTTATGAAGATTTCATGGTTTGTCATTAGTATCACCTCACTTCCCAAGAGGAGGTTCCAGAGATAAGCATCTAAGATTTGCTGTATAGAAGCATTAAGAAACATGGAAGATTTGAGGTCCTAGTATGGAGATCTCAGATACCGCCCTACTACAGCTATGTCAATTCTTGTGAGATTCAAGAGCGAAAAATTACAGGTGCAAACAGGAAGCTCTGTATGAAAGACGGAGCCAGATTCTGTTAGCTATTCATTTCCCGTCGGCAAGATAACCCCCATCCACTGTTTTTTTTTTTTTTTTTTTTGGGGGTAGGATGTCATAAGTTAATTCTATAGTGTGCTACATTTTCATATCTACAGTGTAAGTGCTAATGACACATGAGTTAGAGGTGTTGGCACCTGCACCAAGGTGAGCACCTCACCTCTCGCTCTCCCCAACCTTGCTCCAAGGTAGAAGATGAGCTCGAGTTCAACACACACACACACACACAACACCGGTTCAGCAGTGGCTGAACCTGAAACTCACTGAATGTGGGCAATTGAACTACCTTCTCCATTGCATTGTAGATATATACATCTACTAGTACCAACTATGGTACCTCAAGCATGGTGATCACCTTCTATCTACTCCTAGGTACATGCTTTGCTCAACCATACTACCTACTACACTTGGCTTAGATCATCCTTCTAGCTAGAAAGGGTGATGTACTTCTACTCCTAAGGTATAGGCATGGTCTTTGCCATGTCCATTCCTGCATCAGCCATGCATGCTGCTACAGTAGGGGGAGTAGATGGAAATGCTAATCCTAACCTTCCCTAATGCAGCAATCAGAGATGCAAGCAGCAGGTTATGTCTTACAAGAGGCATATATTTTCCTTGGATTTGGTGAATCCTTCCTAGTTGTTAGTTTTACTCCAGTCTCCAGATAGCAGCCTCAGCCTGGGCCAGCACACTACTATAGATTCGCTCATCACTACCGCCGGTATCACTTTGCCGAAATTTAGTCCACCGGGCGATGAACCGCGCCCGGCGATGATGAACTGTCGGCAGCGCTGACAAACCAGAATCTCCACGGACTCGACCAATACCGGGCGGTGAAGATTCATATCTCTACCGTTTGAATCATTCCCCGGCAGTGGTCTTGATGGACACAGATCACTTTCGCGGGTTTGAATTAGAACCGATAGCGATTCGACGATTGACACAACCGGGTTGATTGGAACCGATAGCGATTTGGGAGGGGAAGCAAAGGAACAGTAGAACAAAAATCAGAAACTGAAGATTAACACGCATCAGATTAACAAACGACTGATCCATTAACAAACGACACAAACCAAATTAAACTATCATAGAAACAACCGATACAATAAATTAACATAAAAAAGAAAGCGGCTGGCCTAATTAAGCCGCTTTCTTGGCCTTCTTCTTGGCCTTCTTGGCGCCCGCCTGGCCATCTTCCCCGCCTTCTTGGCCGCCATCTCCTCCGGTTTGGCCGTCGGTATCCCTCAGCGAGGTTATCGGCCAAGTACTCGATCCGAGGGCGATGATGGACTTCTCCTCCAAATGGTGATTCACCGTTGGCGTGCCAAGTTGGTCGGCCGGGCTGTTGAGCTTGTTATGCGGCGGCGGCGAGGCGATGCGGGGATGGACTTCTCCGCCCGGTCGGCAGCCATGTCGATTGTCGGCGACGTCACCGACCCGACCGCTTACTGTGAAAACGGGGGTAGAGAGGGAGTGTGTGTTTGGAGAGCGGAGTGTTGGAGCGGACCGGAGACGAGGGGTTATGTACGTATAAATAGGACTCGGCCGCGGTTTCCACGAGAGAACAGTTGAACACAAATGATAGAAAATTAAGATTGACACGCATAATAATAAATAATAAACCGATTCAAGGAAACAAGAGTACCCAAATTAACGAAAGATAAAGAGATTGCCATGCAAATGATTAACCAACAACTGAACCATTAGCAAATTAACCACACGTATCATTGTATCTTACACATCCAATACGCATCGGACAAATGTAAATTAACATAAACAAATAAAAGAAGAGAACCTAGGCCGCCTTCTTGGCCTCTTGGCCTTCTTGGTCGCTGGCCACCCCGCTGGCCGCGGTCTTCCCTGGCCTCGCGCGCTTGGCCGCCTTCCCCCCCCGCGCCTCCTCCAGTTTGGCCGTATCCCCTCGCGAGGGTATTTCGGCGGTAGAGTCGATCCGGAGGGCGTGGGCTGGCCCTCTCCCTCGAGGGCAGGTTCACCTTGGCAGGCCAATATGTCGCCGGCCGGCCGTTCAGCCTTTGGTGAGGGCGGCGCGGAGGCGCCCACAAATAACTTCATCTCCTCCCGTAAAGCGGCCATGTCGACGATCGTGGGCGGCGGCGAGTCCGGGCTTTCCCGTGTAAGGGGCACGAAAGAGAAGTTAGTGTTGGATAACGGGAGGGGGGGGGGGACGGGGTATAAATGTGGCGTTCCCAAAAGACGTTCCTCGAAAACGTAACCAAATTACCGCCGCGCCCAATGGCCGTCTCCTCGGCACTCACGCCGACCGTATTTTCCAAAGCACAACCGACGGTTAATTATTTTCCAAAGGACAAGTTAAGATTCAAATCAAATTTTAATTTTAATCGCTCTTTGAACTGAAAACAAAACAGTCGAGGGGACGGAGGGAGCAACACACAAAGAATAATATATATAATTTTTATTTTATTTTATTAATATATACAAACAAAAAAAAATGAACATATAAAAAAATGATAAAAAAAAGAAAAAAAAAGAAAGAGGAAGGCCGCCGGCCTAGTCCTCGCCCTCCTCCTCCTCCTCCTCATTTGGCGTCGTCGTCCTTCTGGCCAAGGCCTTGAGGACGATCCCGGCCAAGCTGCTCCACCTGGGGGCGTAGTGGTTCATCTTTTCTTCCGGGGTGGTTCCACCCTTGAAGAAGACGATGGCCGTCCGCCCGCCTCCTTCAAAGATCCTCGAAGGCGGGGCGGAGACGATCGAGGGTGAAATCCCTCTCGATCACCTCTCTCGAATGCGACTCCGAGCAAAGAGGTCATCGGCCGCCGCCTCTAGCCGGGTGGCTAGAAGGTCCATGCGGCGGTCCCGCTTTAGGAGAGGGGCGGGGCGTAGCCCGAGTCGAGTCGGAGTCGGAGCCGGGGTCGGCCGCCGCGCGCCTCCACCATCGGTTCCTTGCCGACGGTCCCATCGGAATTTCATCGGCAAGAATCACATTACCTTCGGGCGTTTTTATTTTAAATGTGTTTGTACACTTTGATGAGAACATTGATCTATTCGTGGAAAGGTCTTTGTTATCATATATGTAACTTTTTTTCAAGGTCTTTGTTATCATATATGTAATCGGATATTGTAATCGCTTTGCTCCTCTCTCTCTCTCTCTCTCTCTCTCTCTCTATATATATATATATATATATATATAGATATATATTGTAATCGTGTGTTCCTTTCCAAATGGATGTTTGCATTTATATATCATAATACGTCACAGGCACGCTTCTTATTTTTTTCGACGCCCTTCTTATCTTTCATGGACGAACATAAATATATAAATGCTCTATGTACTAACCGAAACGTTGGTAAACATCATTGAAACGCACAACTTAGTGAAAAAAAGAAAGGTCCAAGTAATCTCACGGCAAAGAAAAGATAACCGCCGGTTTGAAATATATCATTGCGGGTTTTAATAGAGGCCCGGCAAGTAAAAGAGACAACACTACCGGTTTGCAAAAACGAAACCGATAGTGATCAGCCTTCTATCGCGTTTATCCCGTAGGAAAATGAAATAATAAAAATATGGATCAGAAAAAAACCTAAGATCTTATGTGGGGGCATAATTTGGGTGCACAAGGTTGTAAAAAATTCAAGACATTTCTACATTGTGAGAGTAGACATGCTTCACAAAGGTACATCACCCCTTTCATCGGAAGCATGACCGACAATTACATCCATAAGCTATCTTTGGGTCATCTTCGTTCGGTGTGGTCTCGGCCTCAAACTTTTTTCTTAGACGTGCACATGCCACGTGTGAAAGAACCACGATGTTTGAGATTTTCCCATGACAAGGTTTGGTATTTTTTTCAATTAAATTGAATTTCTACGCGACGACCCGTGTAATTACAGGTTGAACTGGGGTTACCCACTAACAGAGCCAGAGTGGTGCCAAAATTTCTCACATGGTCTCATGTGTCCTAGGAGGCAATTGATTAGTCGGTTGGTGCAAAATTCATAAGTTTTCAAGCTTTAATTAACCTCCTTCTATCGCGTTTATCACGTAGGAAAATGAAATAATAAAAATATGGATCGAAAAAACCTAAGATCTTGTGTGGGGGGCATAATTTGGGTGCACAAGGTTGTAAAAAAAATTCAAGACATTTCTACATTGTGAGAGTAGACATGCTTCACAAAGGTACATCACCCCTTTCATCGGAAGCATGACCGACAATTACATCCATAAGCTATCTTTGGGTCATCTTTGTTCCGGTGTGGTCTCGGCCTCAAACTTTTTTTTTTTAGACGTGCACATGCTACATGTGAAGGAACCACGATGTTTGAGATTTTTCGGACAAGGTTTGGTATTTTTTTCAATTAAATTGAATTTCTACGCGACGACCCGTGTAATTACGAGGTTGAATCGGGGTTACCCACTAACAGAGCAGTGGTGCCAAAATTTCCCACATGGTCTCATGTGTCCTAGGAGGCAATTCAAGTGTGTCGGTTGGTGCAAAATTCATAAGTTTTCAAGCTTTAATTAACCTCCTTCTATCATCGTTTATCACGTAGGAAAATGAAATAATAAAAATATGGATCGAAAAAAACCTAAGATCTTGTGTGGGGGCATAATTTGGGTGCACAAGGTTGTAAAAAAATTCAAAATATTTCTACATTGTGGGAGTAGACATGCTTCACAAAGGTACATCACCCCTTTCATCGGAAGCATGACCGACAATTACATCCATAAGCTATCTTTGGGTCCTCTTCGTTCGGTGTGGTCTCGGCCTCAAACTTTTTCTTAGACGTGCACATGCCACGTGTGAAGGAACCACGATGTTTGAGATTTTTCGGACAAGGTTTGGTATTTTTTTCAATTAAATTGAATTTCTACGCGGCGACCCCGTAATTACAGGTTGAACTGGGGTTACCCACTAACAGAGCAGTGGTGCCAAAATTTTCCACATGGTCTCATGTGTCCTAGGAGGCAATTCGATTAATGTCGGTTGGTGCAAAATTCATAAGTTTTTAAGCTTTAATTAACCTCCTTCTATCGCGTTTATCACGTAGGAAAATGAAATAATAAAAATATGGATCGAAAAAACCTAAGATCTTGTGTGGGGGCATAATTTGGGTGCACAAGGTTGTAAATAAAAAATTTAAGACATTTCTACATTGTGGGAGTAGACATGCTTCACAAAGGTACATCACCCTTTCATCGAAGCATGATGACAATTACACCCATAAGCTATCTTTGGGTACAATAATTACAAAGTTGAATCGGGATTATACATACTTCACAAAAGCATTACAATTAATTGATTACAATTGACACGGTACAATAATCAAAGTGTACAAACACATTAAGAAATAACCACCTCAAAAACACCCTTCTAGCACCTATGCCCGAGGTGGTTACAATGCTACACGTTATGCTTACTCGATCTAAGTAAGGCGGATGGGACCTCGTGAAGAACCAATGTCTCCGTCTGCAAGCAAGGCCCGACAGGGAGACGGGGCTCTCATCTCCCGCGACGAAGCACAAGAATGCATGCTACTTGGCTCCCCGCTTTCGCCTCTTCCCAAGGCGGTCCATGCAACAATGGCATTGCACGAGCATCACACCCAGCTTACGTAAGCAACGTTGTAGCTTAATCTTCAAAAACACCCTTCTAGTACTGCTGTATATACACCGTCTACCCATGATAAAATATTTATGTGGAGGGCTTTCTCCCAAATAGAGGCCATATATGTGGATAGGAGAATTGGCAAATAACGAAGAGGTCGGCCGGCGCACGGTTCGCCATACATGGCTCTCTGCTAGCGGGGCTTTTTATAGGCGGTGGTAGGTGGGAATGAGCGGTGGTAGGTGGCAACAGTGCGATCTTATCACCGTGGCGGTGGTAGGTGGCAACAGTGTGATCTTATCACCGTGGCGGTGGTACCGTGTGGCGGTGGGCAACGATTAATCCGATCAGCATTTGGGTCGGCCGACGTTTATACCCGCGATGAACCTATAATTTAACACTGCCGGACTCTTTGTTAAACCGGCATGATTAACTATAGAAATGGGCGCGCGAGGTGAAAATTTCACGAGTCATTTGAACCCCCGCGCCATTCGTTCCGGCCTCGACGATATACAATAGGCGGCGCGGGCGAGCTGAAATTTTCCCAGCTCATTTCAACCCCGCGCCCCAATCGTTCCCCACCCCGGCGTCGCCGACGGAGCACCACCACCACACACGCCGCAGTCGTCCCCGTCGCCCCCTACGGCGCCCTCCATTCTCTTCTTCTCCGACGTCCCCTCCCCGCCGCGCGCCCGGCCCCGCCTTCCACGGTGAGAACTAATTAGCCATTTAGTTCATCGAGATATTGCCTATGAGAATGAGATCTAATTCGCCGTTGTTCTCGCCTCGCCTCGCCCGCTTGTTCTTCGTCCCACGTCGACGGGGGACGCCGCTACCCGCACCGCCGTCGCAGCCTCCCCGCCGTCCCGTCTACCGACACCGTACCGGCCGCCGCGACCTCGAGCTCGATTCCGCCCGGAAGAAACGCCCGTCCGCGCCCTCTCGCTTCCTTCAAGGGCGCTGCGTCTCGCACCGGCGAGACAAGACGGGGAGCGCGCGGACCGCCGCGGAAGCTTCGGTGGAGTGCGTCGGTCCACGCCTTTGAGTTGTTCGTTGAAATGCCCGTGTTGATAAATCCCGACCTCGCTATTTCCTTTTTCTATTTAGATTTTGCTTTTAAACAGATTCGGGATCCTTATATAGTAGCAAAAGTATTTTAATTGGTCTATGGTGAACAAATTAGATTTAAACATTGTGGTCATTTGCAGCAATGATTGAAGACATTCTAATGCTCGAATTGTGATTGAAATGAGATAGATGTTGAAATTCATGAGTTTCGTGGTGTTCAAAATCTTGTCAGTATAACATTTCTGAATGACATAGCATTAACATCCTATTTTGGCTGCATGTATAGGCAAACCATGGCGTGGTATGTAGTGCATGTTGGTCAAGTGCCGGGGATCTATCGAACACAGGAAGATTGCTCTGCTCAAGTCTCCGGCTACCCCGGTAATTGTTACAAAATACAAGACTAAAGCTGAAGCTTTTCGGGGCCTACTATGGTGAAAACTTTCACTATCAACCAGCCACGAGATCGATGAGAAGCTTCTCTCCATAGATATGAAGATTAGGAGAATTGCGACTTGGCCTATGAAAGATGTTTTGATTTACGCCATGGCTATTGTCATTGTTTTCCTTATTTGGAAGTTGATGTCCTAGGCTCAATTTCGTAGAACATTAGGTGGAGTTAGTTGTATGTAACCTTTGAACCATGTAATGTATCTATGATGCTTTTATGGGTTTAAAAATAGCTGATTTTCAGGAAAAAATTCATAAATTATAAAAATTTTAAACAAAAACGCCGGGTGGCATGGGCCCGACAGTGAATGACATACAAACCGGTAGTGTAACTACACCAAACACTATCGGTTTGAATTACAAACCGTCATCGATGACAGAAACATCACCGTCGGCTGCACTAACCAACCGATAGTCTTCACTCTAATAACGTCGGTTCAAATCAGCCGGCGGTGTTCACGTAAAGTTCACTTACGGGTTCAATGTAAACCGACATTGTTAGCTCTTCGATACACCGTCGGCTCAATCCAACCCGATAGTGTTATCCCTACGATTACGTCGGTTCGTTAAAGCCCGACGATGCTCCCAATATCAACTCGCCGGTGACTTCGAACCCGCATTGCTTGGATCAAAAATGCTGCGGGGTCGTGGAACACCCGACGGTGTTCGGTGACGATCTTGCTGCGGTTCGATATCAAACCGGCGAGTCTCTCCTCGCATCACCGCCGGTGTTTTGACCCGGTAGTGTTTCAAACCCCACGTCACTACCGCTATGGTTCTGCCGGTTCAGTTTTCGGCAGTGAAGGGGGGTTGGAGCCCGGCAGTAATGGACAATTCTGTAGTAGTGGCAGGCCATGTTTGGTAGTCTACATGACTAGTTGCAAGCCAAGCAGAGTCTCGTTGCTTCAAGAAGATTTGGCATCCCGCCAATCTGTGCCCTAGAAAGAGCTGGAAATTTGCTGGAATTAGTTGTAACGAAAAAAAATAGCATCGCAAGATTGCATAGGTACACAAATCTTTCAAGTGCCTGTTCTGTAACAGTACAGTATCCAGATGGTGATGGCTCATCTATACTATACTTTAAACCTGGGGATCCCGAGCTACGGTACTTTTCTCTCTCAGTCCCCGCTCGTCGGCCGTCCGATCCACACCAGGCACACTCGCTGCCGTCCATCACTACTACAGAATGGACTTTTATTCCCGGCCAGGAACCCCTTCTATTCCCGGTTATAAAACCGGGAATACGAGTTGGGGAATAGAAGTATTCGCACCGGGAATAGAGATAGGAGTTTTATTCCCAGTTAGGGGTACCAATCGGGAGTAAACCTCCTGCCGGCACGTGGCCGCCATGAGCTTTACTCCCGGTTGTTGTCTCCAACCGGGAGTAAAGGGTTGTTTTTTTTCTTTTCTTTTCCAGCCTGTATATACCATTTTTTTTGCTTCATTTCAATTCTTGCTGCCTGCTTGCTATAATCAATAATTTTCACAATTCTTGTTACGGGCACAATTTATCTTTGATTGAAATTCATAGCTGGTACACATATTTTTCAAATCAAATAAAAAATGAACATCACAAGCTATACATCTCATCTTTACATTGGCAGATTACACGTTATTCCCAATCAAATCACAAATGGCAATTCAATTTTTTATCTTCATAATACAAACACGGAACAAAAAAAAAAGAGCTCAGAAATCATCATTGCTATGGCTGGACTCCACTCTCGGCTCGTCTCACGTAAACAACGACGGTAGATCTACAAGAAAGAACTTATTAGTTCGAAGAAGTGGCAAAATTAGTGTATAACAAAATAAAAGAAATAGAGTATGAAGAAACCTCTTGCTCCAACGTGGGGCCCTGCAGAGGTAGCCATGGCACCTCCCCCGCACCCTTCACGCGAGCATAGGAAGGGGCCTGTCTTGCCGCCGTTTCCGCCTCCCTGCTTTCGCCGCCCGATCCCGGTGGTCCACCTGGTCCCCAACGCACCGGCCCCTAACCCTTTGTCCCAAATATGTGTGGGGGGGCGGCGGCGCGAATCGTGCAGGAGCGGACGGGGAAGGAGATCGAAGAAGCTATTTTTAGGGTGGAGGCGAGAGCGGATGGAGGAAGGAGATCCAAGAAACTATTTTTGGGGTGGAGGCGGGAGCGGACGGAGGAAGGAGAAGGAGCCGGATAATATACTCATACCTTTACTCCCGGCTCCCAATTCCAACCGGGACTAGAAGACTTTCACTCCCGGCTCATAACACCAGCCGGAGTAAAATTTGGCGGGCCCGCGAAAATTTTGGCGGCCATGGAAATTTTGGCCGTGGTTTTCACATCCCCTCCATCGATTTACTCCCGGTTGGTGTTTCTACCCGGGAGTAGATGTCTATTCCCGGTTTGGTTAAAAAACGGGGAGTAAAGGTCTACATTTACTCGGTTGGAGACTCCAACCGGGGAGTAGAGGTCCCGGGCGCCGCAGGGTCCTACGGCTGCGTGGCGTTTTATTCCCGGGTAGAAGTCCAGCAGGGAATAAAGGCCCGTTCAATTTTCAACCGGGAGTAACCGTGTTTTTAGGCTCGAGAAGAGAAGTCGTTTGTGCAGTAGTGCATCCCACGCCTAGTAAACCTTTACGGAAGCCGTCCGACTTCACAACACGGCTAATCCTCCGCCCTCCCGCATCCTCTCCCGCCGAGGTTGCGCATGCCGCGCCCGTCGACCAACATCGGCGGCGGCGAGCCGCTATGCCTCCGCTCTTCTTTGGAACTCCACGAACGCGCGCTGCTCACCGCCGCCGCCATCCGCCAAACACACCGTTGCCTGCTCTCGTCAGCTGAGACTGCCGCCCGGTGCACGACCCATGGCACGCCGTCGGGGAGCATCGCTGCGCCATTGCGGCACCTCGCCGCTGCTCAGCTGGACGCCCGTGACCCTACGCGCGGTCATCACCCCACCGGCGCCGGCACCGGCCACCGCTGGCTACCCGCGTCGAGGACACCGCGCGCAGGGAGTACCACCGGTGCCGGCTACCCGCCCACGCCGGGTCGCCGGGGTCATCGCCCGCGCCGAGACCGGCGCGGCCGACACGCCGGTGTGACATCTCCCTCTCTCTCACCTTCCCCGCTACTGCGCCCAGAAGTGCCGCCGCCGCCGAGAAGCAAGGCGCCGCTGTCCTGTGCTGTGCTCCATCTCCCTCTCTTTCCCGGTCTCCCGTTCACTCTCTCCCTCTGTTCTCTCTAACGCCGAGCCTGACGGATGAGGACGAGCGACGGCATCCAGGCTCCTGGTCCTAGGCCACGCCATCTCACGGTCGGCCAAAGGCCCTTGGCCATCCACGTCATAGCAGCCAATGGCCACGCGACACATCACCCAGGTGGGACCAAGCCACAGGAAGCTCACGTCAACAACCACGGACCAGGCAAACCAAGCCCACCAGTACGTGACCACACGTCAGCCAGTGAACTGAAGAGAAAACGCTACGCGCACATGAGAAGTGAAAACAAAAGTAAGCTCTTTTCTCAAGTGGGACAAAAGATTAAATTATAGCCACCCTAGAACCTACCAAAACCTTTTCCACTCCTTTTCCATCATCTAAAAATTCAGAATAATTTTCAAGTTCATTTCCATTCGCGTTTTATTGATAAACTTAGCAAAATTTATATCCCATCCATTCTAACTCCAAATCCAATAATTGTCCCACTAAAAATATTGCGATATTTCATACTCCTCTGGTCCCTAAATATTTGTCTAAATATTTAGCTTTTTTTATTTTAAATGCGTGCAACAACATTTGTATATCTTAATAAATTTATTACGAAAACAAATTGAAAGAACTATCTAATGATATCAATTATATACAAATATTATTACTTTCTAATACAAAATTATATAAAGTTATTTTCCGTACGCGAGAGAGCAACATGTAAAAAGATCATCTTACAAGTTATTGTTCACTTCCTCATAGAATCACTGCACATTAACAATAACGGATCCTATAAACAGTACCAACTCAACCCGTTAAAAAACAGTAATGGGCCCTCATGAACAGCACGCGCAAGAACGAACAGTATCAGATCTTATGAACAGTGACAACCTGTTCACTATACATTAAACAGTAGATCCTACAAACAGTACCAACCTGACCCGTTAACAACAGTATAGGTCCTCATGAACAGCATAAGCCCACAAAAATTTGAACAGTACCAACCCATTAAACACAAGTACATTCATAAGCAAAACCCGTTAAAAACAGTAACGGATCCCACCATGAACGGCGGCGCATCCGCTACAAACCGTTCATATCCGTTACCTAACCCGTTACAAAAAAGGCCCCTAAACAGTAGGCTCCCACCACGGACATTGTACACAACCAAACCCATTAGCGAATATATCCACTAGCAAACCCGTTACTAAACAATAAGTGCCTTGAACCGCAGATATCCGCTATGAATATTATCCACTAAGCAATAAGTGCATATCTCTTAACAAACCCGCCCGCGTGAAGAGCGGGCACACCTGCTAGTTGGTTTACTTAGTAAAGGCTTAGAATTATATTCAACAGTCAAGGGATGTAGCAGATATGAAATAGGCTTACACATAGTACATAATGAGAGCTAGACGCATGAGAGCTACATAATGACGCATGAGCATATATTTTACTCGAGACCTAGACGCATGAAGCCAGCGTTTTCGGATTTATCTTTTCAGTTCAAACCAGCAGTCCATTCTGCCAACAGAACCTCATTCGTGTTTGGGGGTTGACTTAGCGAAGGCTTGGAATTCAACAGTACGTCAAGGGCTGCAAGTTTAAACAAAAATAAAAAGCTAGCCACAATGAGCTGTTTTACGGTGGTTGGGGGTAATTGCTGGTTACTAGCCGCCGGCCACAAAAGAAAACTCACCCAGAGCATTGATATATGCATAGAGTTTCCGGCAAAAACATCCAAACTCACCCAGTATTTACTTACCCATCCAATTGTGTTCTCTTCCTGAGGAGAAAGAGAGACTCAAATGGAAACTTTCCTTTCTGCAGTCCTCGGTGAGCTAATATCTCGATCCACAAATTTCATCATCGACAAGTTCTCGAAGCCCCGGCACTAGCCATGGACGAAAGCCTACAGAGGACTCTTCTCGAGCACAGGCCATCGATGAGGAGGCCATGGGGCGGCACATCACAAATCAAGCCATGATCCAAAGAAATGGGCATGCTGAGGGACGCCATACACCGAGGCTATTATGCACTCGGCGCCTTCAGGTACCAACCTCACTATGGAGTGGATGATAGTGATGAAGTTGTGAGTCGATTTATGTCCCTATCCAAGGTACCCTCTCAAAAAGCATCCCCATTTCTTCACTCAAACTACACGTTTGGAAACAGATGCAAGAAGCACAAGGCAGATTGAGGTCCATGATTGTTGATCTGAATGAGTTGGTCATGTTCTTGGCGAGCTACCCTCGCTTGTATCGTCAGCCTTACAAAGATGCATATCCTACTCAACCTGCATGTTTGGTCGCCAGGTGGAAGCGAACTTGTCATTAAATTTTTTTGCTGCACACTCAGCCTCATAATTCTCAAGAATTAGAGGTCCTACCAATTTCCGGTCCACGCAGAATTGGCAAGAGTACCGTAGTTGCCCATGCTTGCAAGGATGAAAGGGTGCAAAATTATTTTTCAGAAATGTTGTGGCTGAGTGACCTTGATTTTACAGCTGACGAACTAACTCTTCGACAAGGATATGCAATGAAACAGCAAAGTCAAGTGTCAAACTTGAAGAATGGCAAGAGATCTCTAGTTGTTATAGAGCTATCTGGAAATATCTACGAAGATGCTTGGGATAGGTTTTATCTTTATCCCAAACAGAGCTTTTGTAGAGGGAGCAAAATCATAGTCACAAGCCGTTCAGACAGAGTTCTAAAATTTGGAACAGCTCCGGCTCTAACTCTGAAGCCTCTATCTCATGAAGCATATTGGTATTTCTTCAAGACACTTACATTTGGAAGCATGGATCCTGAGACACACCCAAGATTTGCACAGCTGGCCATGGAGATAGCCAGAACGCAGAAACGTTCAATCATTGGGGCACAGTACATCTCTTATTTGTTGAGGAACAATTTTGACATCCATTTTTTGGTGCAAGGTTCTGAACTTCTGGAGAGGGCTCATCCAGAAGCATGTCTCCAAATTCAGCAAGCATCCATTGGATCTTTTGAACCAAAACAGACCAGTACATATTAGACGAAAGGCTAAACCTTCTGAATATTACATGGTTTGTCGTCAGTATCATTGCTCTTCACAAGAGGAGGTTCCCAAGATAAGAGTCGAAGATGTACTGAATGGAAGGACAAATCCTTATGGAAAATTTGAGGCCCTGTTATGGAGGTCTCAGATACCTCCATACTATAGCTATGTCGATGTTTATGATGGGATTCAGGAGCAAAAGACTACAACTGCCAAGAGGAAGCGTTCTATGAAAGATGGAGTCATGGTTTGTTAATTTTGTCATTACCTATCTTATGTAGGAACATATCTAGTTTTGTTGTCCATATTTTTTTGGCAGAATGGCACAAGTTACAGCACTGGCCAGGTGTAAAACCTGTAAGGTGTCTCAGATTATAGTTTCAACATCATCAAACTGTACTGCTACAATTTCATGTAATCATATGTGAAATATAAGTGCTTATTTACATAATAACTCTTGTATTTCGCTTATACTATATTGAAACTGAGGTTTTTCCTCACATGGAAAAATATATAAGAACACGTGATGCTGAGGCATATATTTCAGTGGTGGAGATGGGATATAGTTGAGTTCCTCGCCTTTGGTTTTACTCAAGATATATAGCAGCCAGACTGGCACTTTTTTTTTGGGTGCAGGCCTGTATAAATCCTGAGCATGATACAGTGTAGATGCTTGATTGAAGTCACTGCTAATTTCCTCCCTCTTGGTTTCATCTTATTGAACTTACAGTGTAGACCTTGTTGCGGTTCAAACCAACCAGAAGACCAGAACAGTGAGAGTGTTTCCTCTTTATGATGCTTGAGAGTTGACATGCAGATTTACTTTAAAAAAAAAGAATTGACATGTTGGAAAATGCCTTATTTTCTGCAAGACGCCTACCGGAAAAAGTTGTCGAGGTCAATTTAGAAATTTTTAACTCAGCTTATGGCGTCTGGCGTGTAAAATGTGAAGTCAACAAATAATGTTGAGGGGTACACATCTTTAAATGTGAAGTTGACAAATTTTTAACTCACTCCTAGGAATCTTTCACCCTACGAATTCAGCACCAAAAGAGGGCCAGGGAGTGGCCATGTAAACTTGCTTTTTCTCGGCCGTCCGATCGGGGCGGTTGGATGGCCCAGATCAGGCGAGCCTCAGCTTTTTTGCAGAAAAACCCTTCGATTTTAGCGAAAATAAACCCGCCAGTCCAGACCTCCTCTCATCCCCTACCCTCGTCCTTGCCTCTTGCCCACTCCGACGCTGTGCAAGGCGGCGGTGGCGGCACACATCTTCCTCCTCTTGACCCCTTCCTCGCCCGGCCGGTGCTGCTCGACGGCGCATTTTGGGCGGGCGCGTAGCGGCCCTCGTCATGCCGTCCCTCAGCTATGGCGGGGCCCACGCGAGGTGACGCTGATGACCCGATGCGAGCACACGGCGGCCTCACCCGCTCAGCCATCAACCCGAATCCTCTCGAACCCGCCAATGACGACTCCGCACCTCCCTCCTGCCGCACTTTTTTGCATGAAACGCCCGGGAGAGAAGGAAAAAGTTTCACCATGGTGAAACCTTTGGGCACTGTTTCACATGCGTTGGAAATGGGGTGAAATCCCTATTGAGACAGAAATAGTGTTTCATCATGGAACAATGCAATGAAACCGTGCAATGAGAGAGTCTATGGGATCTGTGAGCCTATGAAACTGCACAATGAAACTGTGCATTAAGGGAGACGTCTATTTCATGTCAAAGTTTCACATCTTAGAAACCGGGAGGTGAAACACTCCATTGAGACGGCCTAATGAATCCATTGCCACTAATGAAGCGGGTCTCTCTCTCGCCCCATGGCCCGGTGGATCCCATGGGTCCCACCATGCCTCTCAAGCTCCTCCAAAGAAAAAGCAAAAAGCAGAACACGAAACAAAGCAAACCCGAGCGGCGGATCCAACTCCCTGCTCGCTTCTTCACCGGCCATTCTTTGGGCGACGCGGTGAACCCACTATTCAAAATCCACTACCATGGAAGCAGATCCGCCGCCTCCGGTGGCGCGTTGATGGAGGAGATAGTGGAGGAGGTCTCCTGCGCTTCCCACCTGCCGACCCAGCAAGCCTCGTCAAGCCACGCTCTGCGGCAGCGGCGGGCGACGCATCCTCACCGCCTGCGGTTCCGCCACCTCTTCCACGAAGTCCACCTCCACCGCGAGGGCCTCGTCCCTCGCCCGATGCTAGGGATTCCTCGCAAGCGTCGGCCCGAGCACCCGCCGTGCCCACCTCCACCTTCCGCCCACTCTCCGCACACCCACCCACGCGGAAGGACGGAGGTGGCGATCTCCTCCCCGGTGGCTGGCGGCGCCGATGCCCGTCACGCGCGTGCCCTCTGGCGCCGGGACACCGCCGCTGGATGCGCGACCTCATTCGCCAGCCGAGTTCTCGGCCGCGGGCCGCCACCGCCACGCCGCCGGCGACCTGCCCGCCCCCCACGGACGCCCCACTACCTATAGGCTGAACCGCGGGTCCTGCATTGCCTCCCTCCGCCTCCGCCTACGATCACCTCGATTCGCTTCAATGGCGGCGCCACTTCGTCGCCGTGGTGGTGGGCACCAACCACGCGGGAGATGTTCGCCCACGCCTGCTCGGTCGGAGACGAGGGACCGAGCGGCTGGCCCGGTCCGGCTTGCACCCCCGACACAACGTCGACTTCGCGCCCAGCGCTTACCCGAGAACGGCTATACCGGCGTTCGCGACGATCATGATGATGCCAACACCCACCAGTAGCGCCGGATGATAGGTGGGCCCGTATAAGACACTAATAAAGACGTTCGGCAAGGAGTCATTCGGCAAGCAAATATTCGCAAAGTTGCCCGTGCGATCATTCGGCAAGCTACCCGAACGTTGTGCGACATTCGGGCGGATCCCCTCGTGCGGTCGGGTTCACACAACCATTCTAAGAAGACGGTTGGGCGATACGAAGACAAGCTACTTGAGGAAGAAGGGCCCACGGTGCGCCGCGCCACGCCGACTCGAAAAAGGCTTGAGGCCTAAGTTATCTCTTAATTAGGTTTTCTCTATTGTAATCGTAGTTGAGTCGAACTCTTATTACGTCCGGGTATAAATAACAACCCTCGACCATTGTAAAAACACTTCTCAATCAATAAAACCAAACCGGCCCAATGCCACCCTTCAAGTTCAAGTCGTGTTTGTCGATCTACTGCGAGAGGAACCATCGATCCGTCGACCTTTGTAAGTGCCGGGAACCTTGCATCATGTCTAGTATCATGTGGTGGATTTAGATATGTGCAAGTAGTCTTGTTTCAATGCTTAGTATCATGCGGTGGATTTAAGCGTTGGCAAGAGGGTTCCATGTTAGGTCATGGGTCGCGGCGGCGAGGCTAAGATCTAGCTCGGAGCTAGTTATCGGCTCTATTAGATTTGGCAAAATCTAATAGATTCATTAAGTTATCACGTGTTGCGGTGTTCTTATTTATGTTTATTTATTGTTTGCAACCACACTTTTTGCCCAATTTAGATTGATGCGGCTCGGCTTTCATTTTTATAGATCTATTCATTCCTTGATGCTTTTATGTTCACCTTGCCGTGTAGAATGGATCTATTGCACTTGTAAGATCTAGTCTTCACGACAAAGGCGACATAAAAACATCGGAGAAGGAGTAACGCGTTTACTTATAGCCGAGTTTAGATTCAATCTAAGTTGTTACATTTGCGACGGTTTTTTGTTCACGTTTACGTGTTTGTTCCTTCTTCATGGACCCGATTCGGCAATCTTAATTGCCGAATGCGGTTACGCTTTAACGAGTAAATCTAGTATTTATAGACCTATTTGGGTATATGCATGCTTTTAGTTTCTCATGATTAGATTGTATCATGCGGTGGATTGATCTAGTTGTAAGGAGTGGTGTAGATGTTAACAAGTCTGTATCATGCGGTGGATTAGCTTGTTAGAGTTTATGCTTGACGGGTTAGGAAGGCTAGGCGTCGCGGCAACTAGTTGGAATAATCTATGCATTGGTTATCTAGATAAGTTTATATTTATGAGTTACCTGTTTATAGTTATCATGTTGACAAGTAAGATCGATCCATGCTATATGCTTTACCATGTTATATCTTGATGATCATATTTCACTTGTTCATACATGTCGTTTATGTTCATTCGGTAACCGTATATTTGCATGCTTTTATTTATGCTTACCGAATGCATCTATATACTGTTGGCGAGGCAGTTTCCATAGCTGTATGTCGTCCCTAAGTGGCTTCGGGGCGTACATATGGAACTGTCTTGGTCATACCGGGCATGTTCCTGCTCTCAAGGTTTCACCCCTTGTTACTTTCAGGTCAAACTGACTTGCACGCCTCCGGATGCAAGACACCCGGCTCTTGTTTGAAGCTAGCTCATCCGCCCTGCTGTGTGTGCGGCACGAGATGCTTTTTTGTGCCAACACGCTTGGGGCGGCCGTGGAGTTCGATTTGGGCACACGAGAGTTGGCCGTGGGTGCGTTTGCCACGCCGCCCGCATGGGCTAGCAGCAGCGTCGTGCTCGGCGAGTAGGGGTGATGGTCGTCACGGGACTCGCCACGGCCGGGCAAGTCCACGATCTACCTGTGGGCAAGAGAGGCGCGGGGAGAGATGGGGATTGGGTGCAGACTAGAGCCATTGAGCTAGACAAGCTGCTGCCTGCTGCCGTTTTAGCCTTTCCTGAGGTGGTTAGCTTTGTGGATGGTGTTGGTGTTGTTTTTGTGAGGACGGGTGATGGGCTTTTCACCATTGATCTCAAGTCTCTCAAGGTCACAATGGTATCCAAGGACGCTGAATTAGTAAAGTGGAATATCATGATATGATAAAAGAAAATACAGAGAATTGTTTATTTTTCTATTAGATCTGTAATAGTTAAAATATTGGGTCTTGAAACTTATCTAAATGTTGGCTGGCCCAATGAACTACTCAGCAGGAGAATGGAAAGGCAGTCACCTCATAGTATAGCTGATACCAATGCCACATAAAGTATAGCAGGAGAATGGAAAAGCTGTCACCTCATAACATAAATGATTATATCAATACCACACAAATGGCAGCTGTTACCTGTTAGCCTCTTTGATTGCCCAGCACAGTCAGAAACCATTTTCTAGTAAGCGGTAATAGGTTTTCAATCAGCTGGTATGTTATTTCTAAATTTGTTTATTTCTGTAGCACTGGAAGTTGCCTCAACTGATGAGGGATCAAGCTCAGATGCCTAAGGTGCAAGGCGCAGGTCCCTCCGTCAAGGGGAAACTTAGTCACTTCTCAGTGGGTTCTTGGTTTTAATTCAAGGGCTCTATGTTTTGTCTAAGGGCCTGGACGGTTGGACTGCAACCAGGAATCTATCCAAGTTATCAAAGCTATATAAATTAGTGAAGCAATCCAAGTAGGATTTGTTCCAGCCTAGCAATCCCTGACAACCTAACGAGCTCTAAAGGATTCTATCATGTAAATTTGTTACTTTGATCACTGCTTTGTTTGTAAACTGGCAACTGTGTGTGTTCTCCTGAATTGTAGTCTGCAATGAAATCCTAGATTGATTGTGATTTCCCTTTTGTGTACATATGTATGCTCAAGAAAACAAAACATTTGAAATTAATGTTCTGCACTTTTCTGTGTAACTTTTTGCTTAATTTTAGTTTGATTCCAAATCTTATGGCCTGAAGCATGAGAGCTGAGGAAGAAATGAAATAATTCTGAACATCATTTTGTACAATTTTAAATCTTAGGGAGGTGTTCAAAGCTCTGAAGCATTCAATTAAATTTTGGTAAGCACCAGCCATGAAAATGTCCAGTCGCTATATGAAGTGTACGAGTTCTGCATGAATGATCTCAGTACTTAAGTTCGTACAGAAATTCTTAAAAGTCCTAGCTATGAATGGGTCTTAACTGCCTATTGAGTGCTGGTATGTTTGTTCACTCACAGAAGAAATCACATGGAATCGTTCAAAGGGTGGCTGGATGTGGTTAATAATCAGACAGTAACATCGCATTCTGAACAGTTAAAAAATCCATATGACAGACATGTGTGTGAATTAATTTTTGGTCATTCTTATATTTTGTAATCTGTACGTACTCTTCACAGCAGTTTTCTTGATTGTTAAGGTCTCAAGATATATTTTTTTTTTCCCAGACTTAATCGAGATATTATCAGACTTTGTGCTATTCTGTTGCACATGTATTGTTTTTCAGAGTGCTATCCTCCTGAACTACCCACCCCCTTCGTTCCAAATTGTAATATGTTTTGACTTTAATAAATACATTCATTTGACTATGTATCAAGACAGTGTATATCTAACAACAACAACATAGCCTTTTGTCCCAAGCTAGTTGGGGTAGGCTAGAGATGAAAACCATAGGAAACAAGTATAAAAGAAACACAAAAATAGGGCACAAGACAAAAGGTAGAGTTAGGGGTAAACAGGAAAAGAAACAGAGATCACGGTTCAGGCATGGTGTGTTTCTTTTATACCTAACTGCATAACAATCCATGTATCTGGAAAAACCAGAACACCTTATAATTTGGAATGGAGGGAGCAACACAAGGAGTTGTGAATTTGTAGTGCAAACACTGGCCTAGAGACAACTCGTGTTCAGTCAGTTAGCTAAAACGTCCAAGAGAGGACACTGGTTAATATAGTTATTAGCTTACAGTGCATTCATCAGTTTCTAATCTAACATTTTGATTTTGTGACCCTCGTATCATAAGTTCTCTACCAAGAAAATTACATAATAGGTAGTGATGGCTCACTGGCACAGTTAACAGAGGGTCAGAATTCAATAGTCAAGGGCTCTACCTATCGAAATAGACAATAAGTAGAAAGTGTAAGAAAGTAAATAAAAAATCAATAATAAGAATATTAATGTAAGGGTCCCAAAAGTCATACACGTGAATGAACTATTGACTCTCTCAATTTAGTTTTTCTATATATTTTTTGCTTCTTGAGACAACTGTTCTTATATGCACTGTACCATAGAATACAGACTACAGAGTGAGTTTCAAAAACATCAATACTCATCTTGTGTTTTCTTAGTTCTTACCTTCCTGCCGCATTGGCTTCCTGACGAGCAAGAGAGAGCTCCCAAATGGAAAGTTTCCTTTCTGCAGTCCTGGGTGAGTTGATATCTTGATCCATAGATTTCATCATCAACAAAAAGCCACTGACACTAAACATGGAGGAAAGCCTACAAAGGGCTCTTCTCAGAGCACAGGCCATCTTTGAGGAATCCATGGGATGCCACATCACAAATCAAGCGATGCTCCTGCAGCTGGGCATGCTGAGGGATGCCATGCACCAAGGTTATTACGCACTTGATGCGTTCAGGTACCAGCCTCACTATGTAGAAGATGGCAATGATCCAACTTTGCTAGTCGGTTTATGCCCCTATCCAAGGTACCCTCTGCAAAGGATCCCTGTTTCTCCAGTCAAACTCTACATTTTTGGAACAGCTACGAGAAGCGCTTGACGGATTGAACTCCATGATTGTTGATCCGAATGAGAGCTGGTCATGTTCTTGATGAGCTACCCTCGCCTATATCGCCAGACTTTACAAAATGCATATCCTTTTGGGTAACTGCATGTTTGGTCACCGGATGGAAGCGAACTTGTCATTAAGTTCCTTTTGCACACAAAACCTCATAGTTCCAGAATTGGAGGTCCCGCCGCTTGTTGGTCCACTCGAGTCGGTAAGAGTACCTAATTGCTCATGTTTGCAAAGATCAAAGAGTCTGTGATTATTTCTCAGTAATCTTGTGGCTGCACAACCGTGATTTTATAGATGATGAGCTAGGTTTCAGCACAAGGATATTCAATGAAACATCAAAACCAAGTGGCAAATGTGAACAAAGGGAAGAGAGTGCTAGTTGTTATAGAGCTATCTCGAAATCTCTGTGAAGATGCATGGAATAGTCTTTACTTTGCTTCAAATAGAGGTTTCTTAGTGGTAGTAAAATCATAGTGACAAGCTGTTCGCACAAAATTGTAAAAGTTCGGAACGACACCAGCTCTAACTCTGAAGTGTCCCTTGAGGCTTCTTTGGTATTTCTTCAAGACAATTACATTTGGAAGCATGGATCCCGACATGCACCCTAGGTTTACAACCGGCCATGGAGATAGCGGGGCTGCAGAATCGTTCAATCAATTCGGATATATCACCTCTTATTTGTTGAGAGACAATTTTAACATACACTTTTGGTGTAAGGTACTGAGATTCTTGAGAGGGTTCATCCGTAGCATATCTCCAAATTTGGTGTGCATCCTTTTGATCTTTTACACCAAAACAAACCTGTCTTTGCATGGAAGAATGGCTTCACCTTCCGAAGATTTCATGGTTTGTCATCAGTATCACCTCACTTACCAAGAGGAGGTTCCGAGAGATAAGCATCCAAGATTTGCTTTGTATGGAAGCATTAAGAAACATGGAAGATTTGAGGTCCTAGTATGGAGATCTCGAGATACCCCCTACTACAGCCTATGTCAATTCTTGTGAGATTCAAGAGCGAAAAAATTACAGGTGCAAAGAGGAAGCACTATATGAAAGACGGAGCCGATTCTCATTAGCTATTCTTTTCCCCGGGTTTATGCAGAACATATATAATGTTATTCACTATTTTTTTTTTTTTTTTTTGGGGGGGGGGGTAGGATGTTATAAGTCAATTCTATAGTGTGCTACAATTTCATATCTGCAGTAAGTGCTATGACACATGAGTTAGAGGCATATATTTTCCTTGGATTTGGTGAATCTGTTGATGATAAAATAGGTAACACACTAAAAATAAGAGCTAGATCGCTTTCTACGTAGGGCAAGCGAAAATCGGAATCGGCAAGCACCTAAGAATATCCACACTGGACCGTGTGCCTCCAACGATGAGCGATACACAAGGCACGTCGGAGGAGGAGCCTCGTCGGGAGCGCGATACGCAAGACACGCCGGTGAAGTCTCTTGAAACCCGAAACCCCACACACCCGGGACGGACCCCGTGAGGGCACGCAGCAGCTATGGGCTGCCCTAGCCGGCCTGGCCGCTCTAGGGCGTTGTTGTCGTCGATCTTCCGTTCATGGCATCGGCGGCGAAGAAGGAGAGAGGATGACCTACAAGCAAGACGGTAGTAGATTGATTTTATCGATTGGATGTAGATGGGATCAAATCGGTCATGAACATCTTTATTATATAGAGGAGGATGGTCTTATCCTTTTAGGAAATCATCCTAGGACGTTTCCAAACACCAAAAACCAACCCAAACACGATTAGGAAAGAAATCGGTTCGAGATTGTACGGACACGGTCCGTTGCATGCCGACCGGACGCTGGAGTCAAGTCGACAGGGCGCTCCGGTCACTAGCGTCCCGTCAATTCCGAGAGCTCGAATCGCATGCAAACGTATGAGCGACCGGCGCATGACCGAGAGGCGTCTGTTTGGCCTCCTCCACCAGATTTTCCAAGTCTTGTGCCTTACCATGCATTCTTTAGTCATATTTAGGATATTCATGCCTCGCCATGCATTCTTTAGCCATAATTAGGATATTCTTGGCACGTGTTCTTCTCATAAAATTATCGTCCATTTGCTTAACTCAATTCACTGCATGAGATGACGATCATCCATGGACCTTGACATGTTGCCCCTTCTAAAAATAGCATGAGACTATTTTGAGTGTCAACAGAATCCTTCCTGGTTGTTAGTTTTACTCCAGTCTCTAGATAGCAGCCTCAGCCTGGGCCAGCAGGCCATGTTTGGTGGTTTGCATGACTGGTTGCAAGCCAAGCAGAGTCTCGTTGGTTCAAGAAGATTTGGCATCTCGCCAATCTGTGGTCCAGAAAGAGCTGGAAATTTACTGAAGTTAGTTGTAACGATTTTTTTTTCGCATAACAAGCATAGGCACGCAAATATTTCAAGTGCCTGTACTGTAACAGTGCAGTACCCAGTATTATAATGCTTGCTCTGTTTTCTTGTGTACACTTGAATGAATCTGTTGGGAATTTATTCACTTGATCCTGTGAGATTTTAGTCTCATTGCATTGTCTTCTCATATCGTAGTGTGAGTGTGTTAAGATCACACGAACTTATATCTCCTGCAACATGCTATGTAAAACTATGGCTTAAAGTTAAATGTTATTTTTAATAGGTCATGCAGATTACACTTTTTGAATTTGTTTTGTTCTCGGTATTTTTACTGGCCCAACTTAAATTTAGATGATTTTCAAGATTTCATTCAATCTTGCAACTTATGTTAGTAATGTTAGACCCTACATGGGGTTCTGTGAGCATATTTTAGGGAGGTCTACATGCGATTTATGAAAACAGATTCAACTCTTGATGGAGCTAAAGAGGAAAAAAACATCTTCACTGGTAAAGTGCAGCCGTTCCAAACTGGACCTTACTTTGTCCTAAAATCTCTAGAATACACTATATTACAAGTCTGAGGGAGTAGTCCTTAGCTGGTATGCAAAGTGTGTATCAATTGTTAATCTATCAATTTTTGTTTTCCAAAAAAAAGTATGTTTTTTGTAACTACATATCATACATGTTTTAGGCTTTGTTTGGATGTAATCGGTTTCACCTCAATCCACTTGTGTTGGGCTAGATTGGGGTGGATTGTGGATTGATGTCAATCCAACCACATCCAAACAAGGCCTTACACAGAAACTAAATAGGCCATAGATAGTGATGGCTCATTTGTTTACTTAGCAAAGGCTCAGAATTCAACAGTCAAGGGATGCACGCCTGTACCTTTGGAGGAGATTAAAAGTCAATAGAAGAATCCAAGGTGTGCTGTATGGTAGCATCAAGACATGGAAAAATTGTGGTCCTAGAAAGTATAGTGATCTCAGATATACCCCCTACTACAGCATTGTCAATGCTTATGAGATTCAGATTGTTGGTGCCAAGTGGAAGCACTGTATGAAAGATGCAGTCACATTCTGTTAATTTCTGGTTTATTCAGGAACATATTTATATATTTACTCGTTTTTTTAGGGTAGGATGTTGTAAGTTACAGTAGAGTCAATTCTGATGTGTATCTGCTTATATCCACATATGACGCATGAGCTAGAGGCATATATTTTCATGAAATATGGTGAATCCATCCCTACTGTTTTGGCTCCAGAGCAGAGTCAATTCTGCATTTTTGGCTCTATCTTTTCATTTCAACCCTGCAGGCCATTCTGTCAACAGAACCGCACAGTCATGTTTGATGGTAATTAATGTCTTGGAATTCAACGGTTCAACCCAACGACCTTCCTTCCCTTGGAGCTTTTATATAACTACAGAATACAGAGTTTCCAAAACATACAAACTTACCCAGCTCTATTGTGTTCTCTTTCTGAAGAAAAAAGAAAGCTCACATGGAAACCATCCTTTCTGCAGTCCTGGGTGAGCTGATATCAAGATCCATAAATTTCATCATCCACAAGTGGTCGAAGCCACTGACACTGAACATGGAGGAAAACCTACAAAGGGCTCTTCTCCGAGGAAAGGTCATCAACGAGGAGGCCATGGGACGACGCATCACGAATGAAGCCATGATCGAGGAGCTGTACATGCTGAAAGATGCCATGCACCAAGGCTATTATGCACTTGATGCTTTCAGGTACCAGCCTCACTATGGAGAGGACAGCAATGATCCAACTGTTATGTCCCTATCCAAGGTACGATCTGCAAAGGTTCCCTATTTCTTTGGTCGACGAACTGCACATTTCCAGCAACACCTACAAGAGGCGCTAGACAGGCTGTGCTCTACGATTGTCGATCTCAATGAGTCGGTCATGTTCTTGATGAGCTACCCTCGTCTGTATCGCCAACCTTATAGCATGCATATCCTATTGGGTAACTGCATGTTTGGTCGCCAGATGGAAGTAGAACTTGTCATCCAACTCCTGTTGTACACACAGCCTCATAGTTCTCAAGAATTGGAGGTCTTGCCAATTGTCGGTCCAGTCGCAGTCGGCAAGAGTACTCTAGTCACTCATGTTTGTAAGGATGAAAGAGTCCGTGATTATTTCTCAGAAATTTTGTGGTTGTGTGACTCCAATTTTACAAATGATGAGCTGGATTGCTGGGAAGGATGTCTAATGAAACATCAAAATTGTATGCCAAACTCGAACAGAGGTAAGAGATTTCTTGTTGTTATTGAACTATCTGGAAATCTCTACGAAGATGCATGGAACAAGATGTATCTTGCTTCCGCATGCAGCTTTCCTACTGGTAGTAAAATCATAGTCACGAGCCGTTCGTACAGGATTGCAAAGTTTAGAACAACACCGGCTCTAACTCTAAAAGTTTCTTTCCAAGGAGGCATATTGGTATTTCTTCAAGACACTTACATTTGGAACCATGGACCCTAAGAAGCATCCAAGGCTTGCACAGCTTGCCATGGAGATAGCTAGAGTAATGCAGAAATGTACATTTATTGGTGCATACATCACCTCTTACATCTTGAGGGACAATATTAACACAAAGTATTGGTGTAATGTTCTAAGCTTCTTGAGAGGGTTCGTCCAGAAGCATATCTCCGATTTAGGCGTGCATCCGTTTGATCTTTTGAAGCAAAACAAACCTGTACGGCATGGAAGAATGGTTGCTCCTTCCGAATACTTCATGATTTGTCATCAGTATCACCGTTCTTCACAAGAGGAGGTTCCGAGATTAGAATCCAAGATTTGTGTTATGGAAGCATTAAGAAACATGGAAAATTTGAGGCCCTAGCATGGAGATCTCAAATACCCCCCTACTACAGCTATATCAATACTTACTTGCGAGATTCAAGAGCAAAAAACTACAGGTTCCAAGAGGAAGCGTTCTATGAAAGATGGATTCACATATTGTTAATTTTGTTATTATCTGGCTTATTTAGGGACATGTTTGTATTTTTCACTTTTTTTTGTTTTTGTCGTTTGGATGTCTCAGGTTACAGCATAGTCATAAGTTAGAGGAGAGTCAATTCTGAGGTGTGCTACATTTTCATATCTGCAGTGTAAGTGCTTATCTACATAATGACACATGAGTTAAGAGTCATATATTTTCCTTGGATATGGTGAATCCTTCATAGCTGTTAGTTTTACTCCAGACTCCAGACAACAGCCTCTGCCTGGGCCAGCACAGTTCATTGGTTCAAGAAGATTTGGTATCCCGCCAATCTGTGGCCCAGAAAGAGCTGCAAATTTACTGGAGTTAGTTGTAACGAATTTCTTTCTCATCGCAAGATGTTGTTTCGATGTAATCAATTTCACCTCAATCCACGTGTTGAGACGGATTAACACGTGCGTGGGGTGGATTGGGTAAAATTTAGTTTAAATTTTACTTCAATCTGTCTCAACACATATGGATTGATGTTAATCCAATGGGGCAACCTGGTATAGCCACGCAATTTTTTTTCCCAATCCCTTCACGTCTAAATAATGTCTTGCAAAAAAAAAAAAAAAAAAAAAAAAAAAAAAACTATATAGGCAATATATGGTGATGGTTCATTTTGGTTTTACTTAGCAAAGGCTCGGAATTCAACAGTCAAGGGATGTACGCCTGTATCTTGGAGGTAGCAATTGTGAAGAAGATTAAAAGTCAATAGGATAATTTATTTCAAAAAAAAGTCAATAGGATAATCAAATGAAGGCGAAAGCTGTCCCAATAGTCATAATACATGTGAATGGATTATTGACTATTTGACTCGATCGACAAGGCGAAAGCCGCCCCAATTGTCTTGTAAATACATAGTCCAGCCACAATAACTAGGTGCAGCAGCAAAAGAAAAAACTCATCCAACGACCTTTCTCTCTGAGCATTGATATAACCATAGAACACAGGGTTTCTATCACCCAGTATTTTTTTTTTGACAACAAAAACTGTGGGGAGATCCCCACAGTGGTAGCCATTTTCATTATATTAAAAAGAAGAAGAGAGTATCACCCAGTATTTTAAACCTAACAGTCATGTTTTTTTTTTTTTTTGCGAGCTTAGCTCGTACTTCATTAAGAGAAGGGGAATATTTACACGATTTGTGCCCGCCCCATGGCGAGGTGACGGGAGCGAACACAAGTAAGCACACTTACACAAAGCACCACCGAGAATCTCCAGATCTGCCGCTGCCCGGGGCCCTTGGAGGTGCTCACACAGGGGTAGGGTTTGCGCACATGTGTTCATAGGGGTGAGTGTGCGTCGTGTGTGTGAGCGTCGCCTGCGTTGTACCGTGTAATTCTCAAAAAAAAAAATTGTGGGGTTGAATATTTGTAAAACTAAGAAATCACAATTTTGCTATGGAAAGCAAGCAGGAGCCACTCAAGTGGCAGAGAGGGCTTGCAGAAGCGGGAGAAGCCCTCAGAAACCCGCGGCCACCAAAGACTCGGCCTCATCGCGGATGACAACAATAAGTAGCGACGGCGTCTTGGATGTGTTGTCGAAAGTTCTCTGATTGCGCTCCTTTCAAGTTTCCAATGAGACGAGGAGCACGAGGGAGTCGAAGGCCCCTCCGCTCCCCCCTGGGGGCTAGGGCACGCACGCCAGCCACCAAGAGGCTAGGCCGAATCCTCGAAGTCGGGCACGGGTGTGGGAGACACACGAGAGAGAGAGAGCAAGAGGAACCACACCTACCAAGAGAAGACACAAGAGGCGAGCTGGTGGTCGATGGATTCATCCTCCTCAGAATAGAGGGTGCAGTCCGCTGAGGGCTGTAGGCCATGCCGCCCGCATCTCTCAGTCGTCCATGGCCTGCCATGCAATGCCAAGCAGCCAGAAGAACTTCACCTTAGGCGGCGCAGACGCCTGCCAGATCTCCGAGGTCCTGGCTAGTGGAGTCCTCCCCGCGAAGAAGAGCTAGTAGGCGGAGGAGCTAGAGTAGACTGCGCTCGACATCCACTTCTAGATGAAGCGGTCTGGGACGTGCTGCTGTAGCTGTATGTGCCGCACCAAGTCATGTAGCCGCATGAACTCGTCGATTACCGCTGCCGTCTGGGCTCCGACAATGTCCCTGATCCACTATTCATTATGGAGCGCCTCACGGACCGTGCGACCACGCCGTCGGCTGCCCACCCGGTGGAAAAGGGCCGAGCAAACTTACAGATGGCTCCCTCTGGTAACCACACGTCTGTCTAGAACAACGCGCTCACTCCGTCCCCCAACACAATGGACACAGAAGCACGAAACAGATCGCCCACCACGCTCGAATCCTACAAGGAAGTCTCGCTTAGGGAACGCCGGGCTACGAGCGGCGCTGCCATTCCTGGGGAAGGAAGGCGAGTGCAAAGCCCAGTACCTATGGTCCGATAACCCCAAAGCCCCCAAGTTCCTTGGGAGCACACGTGATGGGCCATGCCACCATGCATTTCCCGACAGTAGAGGAGTCAGTTCCCGCCCAAAGGAAAGCTCGGTGTCTCTTGTTAATCTCCTCGATAGCCTAGGGGACAGGGCACAACAGATAGAGGTGTGGACCGGGATCGCCGACAACGTGGTCTGAACGAGCATAGTCCTCCCCACCTTGGTGAGAAGTCCACCCTTCCAAGTGGGGATCCTAGCCGCCACCTTGTCCACTAGCTTCTGCTCGGTAGCATGGTCGAGGCACGAGAGAGAGAGAGGACTCCCAAGTACTTGACTAGGAAGTCTTGGAGCCTGTAGGGGAACGTCGCTTGCACCCGAGCGACGTTGTCCTCTGAGCACTGAATGGGCGTGATAATGCATTTGTCCAAATTCGTGGATAGGTCAGAGGTGCCCGCGAAAAGGTCTAGAATCTAGCGGGCGCATGTGAAGTCTCTCACCATCGGTCTGAGGAAGATGACAAGGTCGTTCGCATAGATAGGCACCCTGTACTTGATGGCGTCGCCAGGAAGCGAGGAGAAGATGTCAACGCAGTTTGCCTCTGCGAACAACACATTGAGGACCTCCATGACAATCACGAAGCGCAACGGACAGAGTGGGTCGCCCTGTCGGAGCCCCCTCGCATGGCAGATGCACGGCGCAGGATGACTATTCACAAGCACCTTAGTACTTGCGGATGCTAGCATCGCGGTGATCCAGTCCTGCCACCGCTGTGGGAAGCTGATACGCTCCAAGACATCGAGGAGGACAGGCCAAGCCACTGAAGTCGAAGGCCTTGGCGAGGTCCACTTTTTGAGGCACCAAAGGGATGTGATGATCATGCAGCCATCGATAGGTAAGTTGCACGGTGTGGTAGTTCTCATGGATCCGGCAGCCCCTGATGAAGGTCAACTGGTTGACCTTGACAATGTCGTGCATCCAATTGCACTATGTCGCTGCATTGGGGCTCCCCCTCGGGATGGGGCTCGACAATAGTGCGGCACCGAGAAAGAGCGCCTAGTGGAGACCCCCGGAGGAGATGCCGTGAGGCCAGAGTGTATCGTCGTTGGCTGCCGCTTGCCACATGGGGCGCTGCCGAGGTCGGACGGTGCGTGTCGGCGCTACGACCCAACTCGAAGCGCCGGCGCTCGGGCACGGAACTCCATAAGGAGGGTGAGGGCACTCCCCAAAACGGTGTCCCACCGCGCCACGCTTTAGGCAACGCTGCCTAGACGAGCAAGCATGCGTGTAGGTGGCCGGAGGAGCCGTGAGTTCGTGCACCCGCCGTGGAGGTAGGCTGGGGTGACCGCGGACGCCGAGGCGAGAGACGGTGCCTAGCGCCGGTGGCTTTCCACCCGTGGAAGCCATCCTTGTCTCGAATCCCTGAAGTCCTCTTTGGTAATATTATCTCTCCCACAATTTCTATCGATACATATATGCACAATTGATCCAAACACAAGGAAGCACATATGTAGGGGGAGCTACTATTACCAAAACCGAACCTTGAAATGTTTGTAGGACATAAATTTGACCCTAATCTAATATCAGACACCTCACTATGGCCAAAGAGCTTTTTATAGAAGTCTACTATATGTTGAGGTACTCTCATTTGGCCCTTAAATTCCATAGTGCATACATCATCTCTCATTTTTTGAGGGACAATTTTAACATACACTTTTGGCACCAGGTTTTGACCTTCTTGACAGGGGCCATCCAGGAGCATTTCTTTGAATTCAGCGTGCGTTTTTATGATCTTTTGTACCAAAACTGACCTGCACAGCATGGCAGAATGGAAAAGCCTTCTGAAGATATCGTGATTTGTCATCAGTATCACTGTTCATCACAAGAGGAGGTTTCAGAGATAAGTTTTAAAGATTTGATGTATGGAAGCATTAAGAGACATGGAAAATTTGATGTAGCCCCATACTACAGCTATGTCAATACTTGTGAGATTCGAGAGCGAAAAATTACAGATGCGAAGAGGAAGCACTGTATAGAAGATGGGGCCACACTCTGTTGATATTGTCCTTTCTGTTTTATGCAAAAAAAAATACACATAAGTTCTGCATGGAGAAATTACATAGTAGATAGTGATGGCTCACTGGCGCAATTAGCAAAGGGTCACATTTCAGCAGTCAAGGGCTGTACCTATCGAAGTAGACAATCAGTAGAAAGTGTAAGCAAGTAATCAAAAAATCAAGAATATTAATTAATGTAAAGGCCCCAAAAGTCATACACGTGAATGGACTATTGACTTTCAATTTAGATTTTTCTATATGTTTTTGCTTCTTGAGCCCAATTGTTCTTATATGCCCTTGCTCTCCTTTGAGTTTGACGTGAAGTATAGAATACAGATGACACTGTGAGTTTCAGAAACATCAATACCCATCTTGTGTTTTCTTAGTTCTTACCTTTTTCTGCAGCGTTATCTTCCCGAGGAGAAAGATTGAACTCCCAATTGGAAAGTTTCCTTTCTGCAGTCCTGGGTGAGCTGATATCTCGATCCATAAATTTCATCCTCAACAAGTGGTCAAAGCCACTGACACTGAACATGGAGGAAAGCCTACAAAGGCCTCTTCTCAGAGCACAGGTCATCATTGAGGAGGCCATGGTACGCCAAATCACAAATCAAGCGATGGTGCTGCAGCTGGGCATGCTGAGGGATGCCATGCACAGAGGTTATTATGCACTTGATACATTCAGGTACCAGCCCCACTGTGGAGAGATGGCAATCATCCAGCTACTAGGCCAATTCTATTCTACTTAATTGAAAGACAGAGTTGCTGCCATTACATTAAAAAAATGGTACACTCTACAAAGGATCCCTATTTCTCCTGTCAATCTGTAGATGGTGATGGCTCATTGGGAGTAGTTCTTAGTTGGTATACAAAGTTTATATCATTTTTTTACATAAGCCGCCATAGATGGTGATGGCACATTAGTTTACTTAGCAAAGGCTCGGAATTCAACAGTCAAGGGCTGTACGCCTGTGTACCTTTGGAGGTAGCAAGCATGAAGGAGATAAAATGTCAACAGAGTAATCAAGTGAAGGCGTAAGCAGTCCCAATGGTCATACATGTGAATGAACTATTGGCACAACCAGGTTAGTTGATTCTCATAATCTTATATGTACATGCATCTTTAGACCAGTTATTTCAATATGCCCATGTTGTCCTTGGAGATTTAATTATTGGTGGCGTGGTGGATGTTGTAATAAGTTACAGCAGAGTCAAGCCCAAAGGCATATATTTTGATGAAATGTGGAATGTCTTGGTGGTTCACTTAGCGAAGGCTTGGAATTCAACAGTCAAGGGCTGTACGGGTCCCAACCGGTAGCAAGTTCAAACAAAAACAAAAAAAAAAAAAAAAAAAAAATCAGTCAGAATAAGGCAAAATAGAAGTCACCCAATGACCCTTCTCTCTTGGAGCTTTGATATAAGCATAGAATACAGAGTTCCCAAAACATCCAAACTCACCCCGTGTTTTCTTATCCATCCTATTGTGTGCTGTTCCTGAGGAAAAAGAGAGAGCTCACATGGAAACTTTCCTTTCTGTAGTCCTGGGTGAGCTGATATCAAGATCCATAAATTTCATCATTAACAGGTGGTCGAAGCCGCTGCAACTAAACATGGAGGAAAGCCTACAAAGGGCTCTCCTCCGAGCAAAGGTCATCAACGAGGAGGCCATGGGACGACACATCACAAATCAAGCCATGATAGAGCAGCTGTGCATGCTGAGAGATGCCATGCACCAAGGCTCTTATGCACTTGATGCTTTCAGGTACCAGCCTCACTATGGAGAGGACGGCAATGATCCAACTGCTATGTCCCTATCCAAGGTACAATCTGCAAAGGATCCCTATTTCTTCGTCCGAACTGCACATTTCCGGGAACAGCTACAAGAGGCGCTAGACAGACCGAGCTCTATGTTTGTTGATCTGAATGAGTTGGTCATGTTCTTGATGACCTACCCTCGTTTGTATCGTCAACCTTATAGCATGCATATCCTATTGAGTAACTGCATGTTTGGTCGCCAAATGGAAGTAGAACTTGTCATCAAATTCCTGTTGCACACACAGCCTCATAGTTCTCAAGAATTGGATGTCTTGCCAATTGTTGGTCCAGTCAGAGTCGGCAAGAGTACCCTAGTCACTCATGTTTGCAAGGACCAAAGAGTCCGTGATTATTTCTCAGAAATTTTGTGGTTGTCTGACTCCAATTTTACAAATGATGAGCTGGTTTGCAGGGAAGGATGTCTAATGAAACATCAAAATTGTATGCTAAACTCGAACAGAGGTAAGAGATTTCTTGTTGTCATTGAACTATCCGGAAATCTCTATGAAGATGCATGGAACAGGTGGTATCTTGCTTCCAGACGGAGCTTTCCTAGTGGTAGTAAAATCATGGTCACAAGCCAATCAGACAAGATTGCAAAGTTTGGAACAACACCGGCTCTAAATCTTAAGTTTCTTTCCGAGGAGGCATATTGGTATTACTTCAAGACACTTACATTTGGAACCATGGACCCTGAGAAACACCCAAGGTTTGCAAAACTTGCCATGGAGATAGCTAGAACGCAGAATGGTTATTTCCATGGTGCGAACGCCATCTCTTATTTGTTGAGGGACAATTTTAACATACACTTTTGGCACAAGATTTTGAGCTTCACGACAGGGGCCATCCAGAAGCATGTCTCTGAATTCGGCGCATCATCCGTTTCATCTTCGTACCAAAAACAAACCAGTACAGCATGGAAGAATGGCTAAACCTTCTGAAGATTTCGTGATTTGTCATCAGTATCACCGGCCGTCACAAGAGGAGGTTCCGCAGATAAGTTTTGAAGATTTGTTGTATGGAAGCATTAAGAAACATGGAAAATTTGACGTCCTAGTATGGAAATCCCACTTAGCCCCATATTACAGCTATATCAATACTTGTGTGGTTAGAGAGCGAAAAATTACCGGTGTGAAGAGGAAGCACTCTATGAAAGATGGGGCTAAACTCTGTTGATATTGTCCTTTCTAGTTTATACAAAAAAATACACATATTTTTAATTCACTTTTTTGGGGTGGAATGTCATAAGTTATAGTAGAGTCAATTCTGAAGTGTATGTGCCTATGGAGATGGAAGCCAAGCACACTGTTGCAATTGCAAGTCAAGTGGAGTCACATTTGTTCAAGAACATTTGGCATACCATCAATCTTTTAGGTGTTTGAATTTTGAATTTGACTCGAGTTAGTTGCAAGCAAAAAAAAAACACGTCACAAAATGTTAGCTGCATATATGGGTACTCAAATCCAGTATAATGTATGGTTGATCTGTTTCTTGTGTGCACTGGGAATTCATGTACTTGCTCCTCCTCTGAGGTTCTAATCTTATTGCCTTCTCTTATCAGAGTGTGATGAAATCACGCCAATCTAAAGATTTCTACTGCAATATAAGCTAATTAAAACTATGGCTTACACGTTTTTTTTTTTTTTTTTTTTTGAAAAAACCGGAAATCTGGCTTTGGTATTAATAAGGATAGTAGAAGATTAATGCGCAAGCAATGCAAACAACTTTCCAGATTTGATAGACTATCAAACTGGGCGAGAGAACTAAAACGGACTACTCACAAACTAAAAACAACCAAAGTGCATCTTCTAGGTGCACTATCATGGGACCTCCATCGTTTCTGTCCCTAATTCCGCTGCAATTGCAGCTAGGATCTTGCGAAGCTCCATGTCATGGAGCTTCACCGTAGCCCGTAGTGCCTTGACCTCCTTCTCAGGTTGGTCCTGTCCAAAGCTGACGATGTACTCTATGACTGCTGCATTTGGCACCAATTACTCACCATTGATAAAGTCCAGCTCGCACATAAGCTTGAGCTGGGTGCGTTGTGCCACTGGCACGGGGAAGGACATGCAACCTGGCTTAGACTGGAGCGGGTGGGTACCTGATCTCTCTTGGGCTTGTGCACCCGAGGTGCAGGCGAGCCAGCAGCTTACATCATTGGCTTAGGCGGCGCCGGTAGGATCGGGAGCTTGCGGAAAAGTCTAGCGTACAGGTCATCAGGCACCCTCCCCAGTGTGGACTCTCGCACCTGACCATCCACGGCATCCCCCTCATGTCCCTCCACCTCTATGGCTGAGATAGACAACTCAACCTCAAACCCCTAGGCCAACTCCAAGTTCCCATTTGCATGGACTACAGCTAGGGGAGGAGCGATGGCTAGCGACACGTCCACCTCCAAAACAGACGATCGGGTGCAAGAGGTGGGCACCTAGCCGCCCAGGTGGTCTCGCCCGACGAGCGACGCAACAATGTCATCCAACACAGAGTCAACCCATGTCGGAGGCTCCTCCTCGCAAAGCTCCAGCACCAGCAAGTCTAACACAGTGGAGTGGGCGGCGGCGGCATCAGTGGAGCTGATCAACACGCTCATGTTGTCATCCACTGTGAGCGTACTCTTGCGTCGTCGGCGTCGGCGTCGAGCTCTGTCGGTGCCCTCCCGCCTTGCCACATCCGAGCTCGGCAGACTGTCGAGGGTGACATGCTGGGAGGCAGATGGGTGGTGGGAGGCAGGAGGGTTGACGATGTGAGCTGAGCTACCTTCCTTCACAGCTGATGGCATAGCTAGGAGAGGAGAGATGGCATAGCAAGGTGGTGGAGGCCATGGCAGCATGGGCAACATACAGGGTCCTAGCATTGCGCGACATGGTGGTTGGTGCTGACACAAAGGAAGCAGCGACCATCGAACGCCAGCGGGGTCACCCACGGGCAAGCGCTGCGTCCCATGGTACTCACCCCCAGTGTTGCAGCGGCCTTGGTGCCTGCACCGACTGCTTGGGTTGCTAGGGGAGCACGCGCTGCCAACCGTCGGCGTCCAGAGCAGTCACCCTTCTCCAGGGCCCTAGCCGCTGGTGGACGGGGATTCACCTAGTGTTGGCATTGGTGCCCGAGGCTCGTCACGCCCACTTAAGTTCGAGGCCCGCTGCTGCGCGGCGTGCACACCAGCAACTGAAGCGGCTCTCACTCTCCGGTGGCGGCGGTGGCGGCACTGACATTTGCGCCTTGCCGGTCCTATGCTCCCGACACCAGCAACGCCTGCATCGACGTCCCCCACCAACTCGACGCCCTTGGCGGAGTCGACGGCCAGAACATCGTTCGGTTGCGGCATCAGTGTCGCGCTCGGGGAGAGGGCCCGACGAGCTGTGCGGAGGTAGGGTGGTCCGCCACCATGTCCCCATTGTCATCCTCATCGCTATCGGACCAGTCTTCGACCAAGACATTACTCCACCGCATCAGCTTCGATCTAACCATGGAGGGGTTGAAGGGAGCGGCGTCGGGCAAGAGAGACAGACCACGGTCACATGCATCTCCCCCTGCCGCCGCCTCAATGTGGCTCGTTGATGGAGTAGTGAGTGAACGCGTGGGGGAGGTGGGGGCGCAAGATCCCCCGTCACCCGCCTAGCCAGTGAGGTAGGCGCACTGAGGCCATCAGCCACAGACCAATAGGAGCGAGGCGGCAGCAGCGACTGGGGGCCGGAGGTCGCGGACCCCGCATTGTTGAGGTCGGGGAGGGGTGGATCCAGGTCGGAGCCGTGCGAGGAAGGTGCAGGGGGCCTGTTGTCACGAAGCGCCGGCGTCGGATGGGAGACGGCCCGTGGCGCGGAAGCTGGAGCGACTAGGTGCTTTGGCGGTGGATCCCTCGTTGTTGATGTCGGCGGGGGCGGATCCGTGCCAAAGCCGGCTCTGGGGGAGGTGCGGGGACCCGCCAATGCCGGGTTGACCGGGCGGCGCGGTTTTGTTGGGAGACGGCCGGCAGAGAAGGATTCTCGAGTGACTGGGGAGGCGGGTTGGGGGGATAGGGGAAGGGAAGGAGGAGGAAGGGGCGGGGCGGGCACCGACCAGTGCTGCTGGCAGCGGCGCCTCTAGCCATCCACGTCATAGCAGCCAATGGCCACGACACATCACCCAGGTGGGACCAAGCCACAGGAAGCTCACGTCAACAACCACGGACCAGGCAAACCAAGCCCACCAGTACGTGACCACACGTCAGCCAGTGAACTGAAGAGAAAACGCTACGCGCACATGAGAAGTGAAAACAAAAGATTAAAGTAAGCTCTTTTCTCAAGTGGGACAAAAGATTAAATTATAGCCACCCTAGAACCTAACAAAACCTTTTCCACTCCTTTTCCATCATCTAAAAAAATTCAGAATAATTTCCGAGTTCATTTCCATTCTTGTTTTATTGATAAACTTAGCAAAATTTATATCCCATCCATTCTAACTCCAAATCCAATAACTGTCCCACTAAAAATCTTGCGATATTTCATACTCCTCTGGTCCCTAAATATTTGTCTAAATATTTAGCTTTTTTTTTGTTTTCAATACGTGCAACAACATTTGTATATCTTAATAAATTTATTACGAAAACAAATTGAAAGAACTATCTAATGATATCAGTTATATACAAATATTAATACTTTCTAATACAAAATTATATAAAGTTATTTTCCGGTACGCGAGAGAAACATGTAAAAGATCATCTTACAAGTTACTGTTCACTTCCTCACAGAATCACTGCACATTAACAGTAACGGATCCTATAAACAGTACCAACTCAACCCGTTAAAAACAGTAATGGGCCCTCATGAACAGCACGCGCGCAACGAACAATATCAGATCTTATGAACAGTGACAACCTGTTCACTGTACATTAAACAGTACGGATCCTACAAATAGTACCAACCCGACCCGTTAACAACAGTATAGGTCCTCATGAACAGCATAAGCCCGCAAAAAATTTGAACAGTACCAACCCGTTAAACACAAGTATAATCATAAGCAAAACCCGCTAAAAACAGTAACGGATCCCACCATGAACAGCACGCATCCGCTACAAACCGTTCATATCCGTTACCAAACCCGTTACAAAAAAGGCCCCTAAACAGTTGGCGCCCGCCACGAACATTGTACACAACCAAACCCATTAGCGAATATATCCACTAGCAAACCCGTTACTAAACAATAAGTGCCTTGAACCGCAGACATCTGCTATGAATATTATCCGCGAGCAATAAGTGCATATCTCTTAACAAACCCGCCCGCATGAAGAGCGGGCACACCTGCTAGTTGGTTTACTTAGTAAAGGCTTTAGAATTATATTCAACAGTCAAGGGATGTACGTAGCAGATATGAAATAGGCTTACACATAGTACATAATGAGAGCTAGACGCATGAGAGCTACATAATGACGCATGAGCATATATTTTACTCGAGACCTAGACCCATGAAGCCAGCGTTTTTCGGATTTATCTTTTCAGTTCAAACCAGCAGTCCATTCTGCCAGCAGAACCTCATTCGTGTTTGGGGGTTGACTTAGCGAAGGCTTGGAATTCAACAGTACGTCAAGGGCTGCAAGTTTAAACAAAAATAAAAAGCTAGCCACAATGAGCTGTTTTACGGTGGTTGGGGGTAATTGCTGGTTACTAGCCGCCGGCCACAAAAGAAAACTCACCCAGAGCATTGATATATGCATAGAGTTTCCGGCAAAAACATCCAAACTCACCCAGTATTTACTTACCCATCCAATTGTGTTCTCTTCCTGAGGAGAAAGAGAGAACTCAAATGGAAACTTTCCTTTCTGCAGTCCTCGGTGAGCTAATATCTCGATCCACAAATTTCATCATCGACAAGTTCTCGAAGCCGCCGGCACTAGCCATGGACGAAAGCCTACAGAGGACTCTTCTCCGAGCACAGGCCATCGATGAGGAGGCCATGGGGCGGCACATCACAAATCAAGCCATGATCCAGCAGCTGGGCATGCTGAGGGACGCCATACACCGAGGCTATTATGCACTCGACGCCTTCAGGTACCAACCTCACTATGGAGTGGATGATAGTGATGAAGTTGTGAGTCGATTTATGTCCCTATCCAAGGTACCCTCTGCAAAGCATCCCCATTTCTTCACTCAAACTACACAGTTTCGGAAACAGATGCAAGAAGCACAAGACAGATTGAGGTCCATGATTGTTGATCTGAATGAGTTGGTCATGTTCTTGGCGAGCTACCCTCGCTTGTATCGTCAGCCTTACAGCATGCATATCCTACTCAGTACCTGCATGTTTGGTCGCCAGGTGGAAGCGTTTGTCATTAAATTTTTGCTGCACACTCAGCCTCATAATTCTCAAGAATTAGAGGTCCTACCAATTTCCGGCCCACGCAGAATTGGCAAGAGTACCGTAGTTGCCCATGCTTGCAAGGATGAAAGGGTGCAAAATTATTTTTTCAGAAATGTTGTGGCTGAGTGACCTTGATTTTACTTGACGAACTAACTCTTCGACAAGGATATGCAATGAAACAGCAAAAGTCAAGTGTCAAACTTGAAGAATGGCAAGAGATCTCTAGTTGTTATAGAGCTATCTGGAAATATCTACGAAGATGCTTGGGATAGGTTTTATCTTTAAGTCCAAAACAGAGCTTTTGTAGAGGGAGCAAAATCATAGTCACAAGCCGTTCGAGACAGAGTTCTAAAATTTGGAACAGCTCCGGCTCTAACTCTGAAGCCTCTATCTCATGAAGCATATTGGTATTTCTTCAAGACACTTACATTTGGAAGCATGGATCCTGAGACACACCCAAGATTTGCACAGCTGGCCATGGAGATAGCCAGAACGCAGAAACGTTCAATCATTGGGGCACAGTACATCTCTTATTTGTTGAGGAACAATTTTGACATCCATTCTTGGTGCAAGGTTCTGAACTTCTGGAGAGGGCTCATCCAGAAGCATGTCTCCAAATTCAGCAAGCATCCATTGGATCTTTTGAACCAAAACAGACCAGTACATATTAGACGAATGGCTAAACCTTCTGAATATTACATGGTTTGTCGTCAGTATCATTACTCTTCACAAGAGGAGGTTCCCAAGATAAGAGTCGAAGATGTATTGTATGGAAGGACAAATCCTTATGGGAAATTTGAGGCCCTGTTATGGAGGTCTCAGATACCTCCATACTATAGCTATGTCGATGTTTATGATGGGATTCAGGAGCAAAAGACTACAACTTCCAAGAGGAAGCGTTCTATGAAAGATGGAGTCATGGTTTGTTAATTTTGTCATTACCTATCTTATGTAGGAACATATCTAGTTTTGTAGTCCATATTTTTTTTGGTAGAATGGCACAAGTTACAGCACTGGCCAGGTGTAAAACCTGTAAGGTGTCTCAGATTATAGTTTCAACATCATCAAACTGTACTGCTACAATTTCATGTAATCATATGTGAAATATAAGTGCTTAATTACATAATAACTCTTGTATTTCGCTTATACTATATTGAAACTGAGGTTTTCCTCACATGGAAAAATATATAAGAACACGTGATGCTGAGGCATATATTTCAGTGGTGGAGATGGGATATAGTTGAGTTCCTCGCCTGTATAAATCCTGAGCATGATACAGTGTAGATGCTTGATTGAAGTCACTGCTAATTTCCTCCCTCTTGGTTTCATCTTATTGAGATTACAGTATAGACCTTGTTGCGGTTCAAACCATCCAGAAGACCAGAACAGTGAGAGTGTTTCCTCTTTATGATGCTTGAGAGTTGACATGCAAATTTATTTAAAAAAAAAGAATTGACATGCTGGAAAATGCTTTATTTTTTGCAAGACGCCTACCGGAAAAAGTTGTCGAGGTCAATTTAGAAATTTTTAACTCAGCTTATGGCGTCTGGCGTGTAGAATGTGAAGTCAACAAATAATGTTGACGGGTACACATCTTTAAATGTGAAGTTGACAAATTTTTAACTTGCTCCTAGGAATCTTTCACCCTACCAATTCGGCACCAAAAACGTCGCCTGCTTTTCTTGACCGTCCGATCGGCCGGTTGGATGGCCCAGATCAGGCGAGCCCCAGCTTTTTTTGCAGAAAAACCCTTCGATTTTAGAGAAATAAACCCGCAGTCCAGACCTCCTCTCATCCCCTACCCTCGGCCATGCCTCTTGCCCACTCCGACGCATGCAAGGCGACGGCAGCGGTGCACGTCTTCCTCCTCTTGAACCCTTCCTCGCCAGCGGTGCTGGTGGATGGCGCAGCGGCCCCGTCGTGCCGTCCTCAGCTATGGCGGGCTCCACACGGAGGTGACGTGATGTCCTGGTACGAGCACACGGCGGCCTCACCCGTTCAGCCATCAACCCAAATCCTCTCGAAGCGCTGCGGCGACTCCCGCACCTCCCTCCTCGCCGCCGCTAGCGCCCACGGGCGCTATGTCCCTAGCCATCCCGACGCGGGTAGGCCCAGCGATCCCGGCGACCCGACACAGGTGGTGCGCGGGCGCGGCGGACCCGACCGCCCCGATCCCGGCCATCCCCTCGCACGGGCTGGAGCCCCCGCGGTCCGCGCGACCCAGCCTCGGCGCGAGTAGCAGTTCCGTCCACCCGAGAGCCATCCCGGAGCGCGTGGGCGCGACGAACCCCGCGCAGGCAGGTTACGGCGCGGCGGCCCCGGCCTCTCCAATCCTGGTCATCCCAGCCCGGAAGGGGGCCGCAGTCAAACGCACTTGGCCGTCGTCCGCTGTTCCCTCCCCCTCCTCTACTCAACGCAGCCCCCTCCAAATCTGCCATGGTGATGCAGCCTTCAGCGTTAGTCATATGGATACACATGCAGATTTGAGGAAGGGGCTCACTGATAATCGGACTTGAGCGGGGAAGCATCACTGCGAACCGAAATTGAGCATGGGCGCTGCCGCTGACCGAGAGTGCACCTGGGAGGTGTCGCTGTTGGCCGTCCTCCTCGCGGCACATCGCGGCCTCCATGGTAGCTGAGGACAAGAGGGTCTCCGGCACCTCAGTCTTGACTCCTGAGCATAGCAGAGAGTATGATGAGCTGAGGACTACGAGTATTTCATTCCAAGTTTGTCTGTTCAAATTGTGAGCACATCATTGATAAAGCTTTTCTTTAGGCGCTATACGAAAACAGTCTCTTTGCCCAAGCAACGGCCTTAAAATTTGTTGGAAAAAAAATCAGGTCAAGTAATTATCTTTCTTTGTTGCAATTTATATGGCTTTGTGTTACATGTATACTTTAACCAGTGAAGCCGATGTTTATAAATCCATTCTTACATGAATGAAAGGAAGAGGAGGCTTAACACCAGGGACATATAAAGACCATAAAATCGAAACCAGTTTTGACGATGACAGTAGACCAGGTGATAGTTCAGGCGATAACCTGTCCCATACAGTGTCATACAGGACATTCATCATTTACCCAGGCAACTTTTCAGTGACCATGGATGTTTTGTATATCAATGGCAATATGTGCTAAAATCTTCAATATGTTCATATGTTTCTGATACAGGGAATTGGTAGGTTGTGCTAACCAATTGTTGTTTCAAAGGTCTGTGGCATTTGTCAAACATATGATTTAGAACAATGGGAATGCATGTTACATCACTATCCTTTCTCTGAAGGATGCACGGATAGGTTATCACGCTCATGAACACTAACCCCATCAAGAGTACTGCTATTTCATATAAAAAGCAATGCTTGTTTTTAAAAAGTTTTAGAGGTGTCTCCACCTTGAGGCTGTATGGTAGCTTTGCTTACTGCAAAAAATTACAGTTTTTGCTATTTTAATAAGCATGAGAGTGCTATTAGGTTCATGCATATGACAAATAGTTCTTGCATATATTCTTCAAGACCATGACATGGTGGGTTGGTCTCCTGTCCACAGATTGCTATGTAAAAAACTATGGCTTGCAAGTTGCAAGATTGAATGAAATCTTGAAAATCATCTAAATTTAAGTTGGGCCAGTAAAAATACCGAGAACGAAACGAATTCAAAAAAGTGTAATCTGCATGACCTATTAAAAATAACATTTAACTTTTTACTGTTAGTAATGTTAGACCCTACATGGGGTTCTGTGAGCATATTTTAGGGAGGTCTACATGCGATTTATGAAAACAGCTTCAACTCTTGTTGGAGCTAAAGAGGAAAAAAAAACATCTTCACTGGTAAAGTGCAGCCGTTCCAAAGTGGACTTTACTCTGTCCTAAAATCTCTAGAATACATTATATTACAGGTCTGAGGGAGTAGTCCTTAGCTGGTATGCAAAGTGTGTATCAATTGTTAATCTATCAATTTTTGTTTGCCAAAAAAAAAGAACAGTATGTTTTTTGTAACTACATATCATACATGTTTTAGGCTTTATTTCGATGTAATCGGTTTCACCTCAATCCACTTGTGTTGGGCTAGATTGGGGTGGATTGTGGATTGATGTCAATCCGACCACATCCAAACAAGGCCTTACACAGAAACTAAATAAGCCATAGATAGTGATGGCTCATTTGTTTACTTAGCAAAGGCTCAGAATTCAACAGTCAAGGGACGCACGCCTGTACCTTTGGAGGAGATCAAAAGTCAATAGAAGAATCCAAGATGTGCTGTATGGTAGCATCAAGACATGGAAAAATTGCGGTCCTAGAAATTATAGTGATCTCAGATCTACTCCCTACTACAGCATTGTCAATGCTTATGAGATTCAGATTGTTGGTGCCAAGAGGAAGCACTGTATGAAAGATGCAGTCACATTCTGTTAATTTTGTTATTTTCTGGTTTATTCATGAACATATTTATATATTTACTCTTTTTTTTTTTTAGGTAGGATGTTGTAAGTTACAGTAGAGTCAATTCTGATGTGTAACTGCTTATATCTATCCCTATTGTTTTGGCTCCAGAGCAGAGTCAATTCTGCATTTTTGGGTCTATCTTTTCAGTTCAACCCTGCAGGCCATTCTGTCAACAGAACCGCACAGTCATGTTTGCTGGTTATTAATGTCTTGGAATTCAACGGTTCAACCCAACGACCTTCCTTCCCTCGGAGCTTTTATATAAGTATAGAATACAGAGTTTCCAAAACATACAAACTTACCCAGCTCTATTGTGTTCTCTTCCTGAAGAAAAAAGAAAGCTCACATGGAAACCATCCTTTCTGCAGTCCTGGGTGAGCTGATATCAAGATCCATAAATTTCATCATCCACAAGTGGTCGAAGCCGCTGACACTGAACATGGAGGAAAGCCTACAAAGGGCTCTTCTCCGAGGAAAGGTCATCAACGAGGAGGCCATGGGACGACGCATCACAAATCAAGCCATGATCGAGCAGCTGTGCATGCTGAAAGATGCCATGCACCAAGGCTATTATGCACTTGATGCTTTCAGGTACCAGCCTCACTATGGAGAGGACAGCAATGATCCAACTGCTATGTCCCTATCCAAGGTACGATCTGCAAAGGTTCCCTATTTCTTTGGTCGACGAACTGCAAATTTCCAGAAACAGCTACAAGAGGCGCTAGACAGACTGTGCTCAATGATTGTTGATCTCAATGAGTCGGTCATGCTCTTGACGAGCTACCCTCGTCTGTATCGCCAACCTTATAGCATGCATATCCTATTGGGTAACTGCATGTTTGGTCGCCAGATGGAAGTAGAACTTGTCATCCAATTCCTGTTGCACACACAGCCTCATAGTTCTCAAGAATTGGAGGTCTTGCCAATTGTCGGTCTAGTCGGAGTCGGCAAGAGTACCCTAGTCACTCATGTTTGCAAGGATGAAAGAGTCCGTGATTATTTCTCAGAAATTTTGTGGTTGTGTGACTCCAATTTTACAAATGATGAGCTGGTTTGCTGGGAAGGATGTCTAATGAAACATCAAAATTGTATGCCAAACTCGAACAGAGGCAACAGATTGCTTGTTGTTATTGAATTATCTGGTGATATCTACAAAGATGCATGGAATAGGTGGTATCTTGCTTCCAAACAGAGCTTTCCTAGTGGTAGTAAAATCATAGTCACAAGCCGTTCAGACAAGATTGCAAAGTTTGGAACATCACCGGCTCTAACTCTGAAGTTTCTTTCCAAGGAGGCATATTGGTATTTCTTCAAGACACTTACATTTGGAAGCATGGACCCTGAGAAGCATCCAAGGCTTGCACAGATTGCCATGGAGATAGCTAGAGTAATGCAGACAAGTATGTTCAATGGTGCATACGTCACCTCTTGTATCTTGAGGGACAATTTTAACACAAAGTATTTGTGTAACGTTCTAAGGTTCTTGAGAGGGTTCGTCCCAGAAGCATATCTCTGATTTAGGCGTGCATCCATTTGATCTTCTGAAGCAAAACAAACCTTTCTGGCACGGAAGAATGGCTGCACCTTCCGAATATTTCATGATTTGTCATCAGTATCCCCGTTCTTCACAAGAGGAGGTTCCGAGATAAGCATCCAAGATTTGTTGTATGGAAGCATTAAGAGACATGGAAAATTTGAGGTCCTAGCATGGAGATCTCAGATACCCCCTACTACAACTATATCATGACTTGTGAGATTAGAGAGCAAAAACTACAGGTTCCAAGAGGAAGCGTTCTATGAAAGATGGATTCACATATTGTTAATTTTGTTATTATCTGGCTTATTTAGGGACATGTTTGTTTTTTTTTTCACTTTTTTTTTTTTTGTCGTTTGGATGTCTCAAGTTACAGCATAGTCATAAGTTAGAGGAGAGTCAATTCTGAGGTGTGCTACATTTTGATATCTGCAGTGTAAGTGCTTATCTACATAATGACACATGAGTTAGAGTCATATATTTTCCTTGGATATGGTGAATCCTTTCTAGTTGTTAGTTTTTCTCCAGACTCCAGACAGCAGCCTCAGCCTGGGCCAGCACGGTTCGTTGGTTCAAGAAGATTTGGCATCCCGCCAATCTGTGGCCCAGAAAGAGCTGCAAATTTACTGGAGTTAGTTATAACGAATTTCTTTCTTATCGCAAGATGTTGTTTCGATGTAATCAATTCCACCTCAATCCACGTGTTGAGACGGATTAACACGTGTGTGGGGTGGATTGGGGGTGAAATTTAGTTTAAATTTTACTGCAATCCGCCTCAACACATATGGATTGATGTTAATCCAATGGGGCAACCTGGTATAGCCACGCAATTTTTTCCCAATCCCATCACGTCTAAATAATGTCTTGCAAAAAAAAACTACATAGGCAATATATGGTGATGATTCATTTTGGTTTTACTTAGCAAAGGCTCGGAATTCAACAGTCAAGGGATGTACGCCTGTATCTTGGAGGTAGCAATTGTGAAGAAGATTAAAAGTCAATAGGTATTTAAAAAAAAGTCAATAGGATAATCAAATGAAGGCGAAAGCTGTCCCAATAGTCATAATACATGTGAATGGATTATTGACTATTTGACTCGATCGACAAGGCGAAAGCCGCCCCAATTGTCTTGTAAATCGAAATAAATCTGTACGGCTTGGAAAAATGGCAGCGCCTTCTAAACATTTAATGATTTTCAGTATCAAAAGTCTTCCCAAGAGGAGGTTCGCGAGACAATAATCAAAGATGTGATGTGTGGAAGCATTAAGAGACAGAGAAAATTTGAGGTCCCTAGTGGATGTTTTGTTCCCAGGACTTTTTGTGTTGACTTAGGACTAAAAAAGTTTGTAAAATTAAAGTCCATAGAAAACGGAGGGTCCTTTTTGGGACATTTTTACTAAAAAGTCCCTAGAAGCACCTCCTTCTAAAAAGTTCTAGGACTAAAAAAAGAAAATCCTAGGAGTAGTTAACCAAACAAGGTCTTAGTATGGAGATCTCAGATAACCCCTACTACAGCTATGTCAATGCTTATGGGATTCTGAGAGTGAAAAATCGGAGGTGTGCAGACGAAGCATACTGTATGAAAGATGGAGGGCACATTCTGTTAATTTTGTCGTTTCTGGTTTATGCAGGAACATATTTATATTTTTACTCATTTTTTTCAGGGTAGGATATGTTGTAAGTTGCAGCAGAGTCAATTCTGATGTGTAATCCTATTTACATATGAAGTGTAACTGCTTATATCCTCATAGTACATAATGGCGCATGAGCCAGAGGCATGTATTTTCATGGAACATGTTGAATCCTTCCCTGATGTTGGTTTTACTCCAGAGCCAGACGAATGAGCCTCAGGTTGAGGCCTGCATTTTCCGCTCTATCTTTTCAGTTCAACCCAGCAGGCCATTCTGTCAACAGAACCTCAGCCGTGTTTGGGGGTTGACTTAGGCCGTCCCCAATGGTTAGCTATTTGACTATCTAGATGTGACGTGGCAAGAAAAAAGTAGGAGAGAGAGTAGTCACTAGCTACATGCAAATAGCTAGACTATTTCACGTAGCCCAAGAATATGTGAGAAGAGCATGTGGATATGTGAGAAGAGCATGTGGGTCCAATAATATAAAATAGTCTTTGTTATTGTCTCTCACCTCCACATCAGCTAACTACGTAGCTAGCACTAGCTATTACCATTGCAGACGTCCTTAGTGAAGGCTTGGAATTCAACAGTCAAGGGCTGTACGGATTCTGGGGAAGTATCCCAACCGGTAGCAATTTCAAACAAAAAATACAAAGTCTAGCCACAATAACTAGGTGCGGCAAAAGAAAACTCATCCAACGACCTTTCTCTCTTTGGAGCATCGATATAACCATAGAACACAGGGTTTCTGACCAAAACATCCAAAATAATCACCCAGTATTTTAAACCTCAGTCATGTTTTTTTTTTTTTTTTTTTGAGCTTAGCTCGTACTTCATTAAGAGAAGGGGAATGTTTACATGATTTGTGCCCGTCCCATGGCGAGGTGACAGGGAGCGAACACAAGTAAGCACACTTACACAAAGCACCGTCTTTAACTGTGGAGTTGAACATTTGTAAAACTAAGAAATCACAATTTTGCTATGGAAAGCAAGTAGGGGCCACTCAAGGGGCAGAGAGGGCTTGCAGAAGCGGGAGAAGCCCCCAGAAACCCGCGGCCACCCAAGACTCGGCCTCGTCGCGGATGACAACAATAAGTAGAGACGGCGTCTTGGATGTGTTGTCGAAAGTTCGCCGATTGCGCTCCTTTCAAGTTTCCAATGAGACGAGGAGCACGAGGGAGTCGAAGGCCCTCCGCTCCCCCGGGGCTAGGGCACGCACGCTCAGCCACCAAGAGGCTAGGCACGCACGCTCAGCCACCAAGAGGCTAGGCACGCACGCTCAGCCACCAAGAGGCTAGGCCGGAATCCTGAGTCGGGCACAGGTGTGGGAGACACACGAGAGAGAGAGAGAGAGAGAGAGAGAGAGAGCAGAGGAACCACACCTACCAAGAGAAGACACAAGAGGCGAGCTGGTGGTCGATGGATTCATCCTCCTGTGAACAGAGGGTGCAGTCCGCTGAGGGTTGTAGGCCGTGCCGCCCTCATCGCTCAGTCGTCCATGGCCTGCCATGCAATGCCAGCCAGCAGAAGAACTTCACCTTAGGCGGCGCAGACGCCTGCCAGATCTCTGAGGTCCCGGTTAGTGGAGTCCTCCCCGCGAAGAAGAGCTAGTAGGCGGAGGAGCCAGAGTAGACTGCACTCGACGCCCACTTCTAGACGAAGCGGTCTGGGTCGTGCTGCTGTAGTTATACGTGCCGCACCAAGTCATGTAGCCGCATGAACTCGTCGATTACCGCTGCCGTCTGGGCTCCGACAATGTCCCTGATCCACTATTCATTGTGGAGCGCCTCACGGACCGTGCGACCACGCCGTCGGCTGCCCACCAGGTGGAAAAGGGCCGAGCAAACTTACATATGGCTCCCTCCGGTAACCACACGTCTGTCTAGAACAACGCGCTCGCTCCGTCCCCCAACACAATGGACACAGAAGCCCGAAACAAACTGTCCACCACGCGCTCAGTCCTACAAGGAAGTCTCGCCTAGGGAACATCGGGCTACGAGCGACGTTGCCATTCCCAGCGAAGGCGAGTGCAAAGCCCAGGTACCTATGGTCCGATAACCCCAAAGCCCCCAAGTTCCTTGGGAGCACACGCGATGGGCCATGCCACCATGCATTTCCCCGGCGCAGAGGAGCCGCCTCCCGCCCAAAGGAAAGCTCGGTGTATCTTGTTGATCTCCTCGATAGCCCGGGGGACGGGGCACAGCAGATAGAGGTGTGGACCGGGATCGCCGACAACGTGGTCTGAACGAGCATAGTCCTCCCGACCTTGGTGAGAAGTCCACCCTTCCAAGTGGGGATCCTAGCCGCCACCTTGTCCACTAGCTTCTGCTCGGTAGCATGGTCGAGGCACGAGAGCAAGAGAGGACTCCCAAGTACTTGACTAGGAAGTCTTGCAGCCCCCTACGAACGCCGTCTGCACCCGAGCGACGTTGTCCTCCGAAAGCACTGAATGGGCGTGATAATGCATTTGTCCAAATTCGTGGATAGGTCAGAGGCGCCCGCGAAAAGGTCTAGAATCTAGCGGGCGCAGGTGAAGTCTCTCACCATCGGTCTGAGGAAGATGACAATGTCGTTCGCATAGATAGGTGCCCCCAGACTTGATGGCATCGCCAGGAAGCGAGGAGAAGATGTCAACGTAGTCTGCCTCGGCGAACAACATGTTGAGGACCTCCATGACAATCATGAAGCGCAACGGACGTAGTGGGTCGCCCCCCGAGCCCCCCCCGCATGGCGCGATGCACGGCCTAGGATGACTATTCACAAGCACCTTAGTACTTGCGGGACGCCAGCATCGCGGTGATCCGGCCCCCGCCACCGCCGCGGGAAGCCGATACGCTCCAAGACGCCGAGGAGGAAAGGCCAAGCCACCGAGTCGAAGGCCTTGGCGAGGTCCACTTTTGAAGCACCAAAGGGATGTGATGATCATGGAGCCATCGATAGGTAAGTTGCACGGTGTGGTAGTTCTCATGGATCCGGCAACCCCTGATGAAGGTCAACTAGTTGACCTTGACAATGCCGTGCATCCAATTGCACGACGTTAGTGCATTGGGGCTCCTGGGACTCTGGGGTGGGGCTCGACAATAGCGCGCACCGAGAAAGAGCGCCAGTGGAGACCCCGAGGAGATGCTGTAGGCCAGGAGTGTGTCGTCGTTGGAAGCCAGTTGCCACATGGGGCGCGTCGAGGTCGGACGGTGCGCGTCGGCGCTACGACCCAACTCCAGGGAGCGCCGGTGCTCGGGCACGGGAACTCCATAAGGAGGGTGAGGGCACTTCCCAAAACAGTGTCCCACCGCGCCACAGTTCAGGCAACGCGGCCTAGACGAGCAGTTAGCACGCAGGTGGCTGGAGGAGCCGCAGTTCAGGCACCTGCCGTGGAGGTACGCTGGGGTGACCGCGGACGTCGGGGCGAGAGACGGTGCCAGCATCGGTGGCTTTCCACCCAGTGGAAGCCATCCTCGTCTCGAATCCCTGAAGTCCTCTTTGATGATATTGTCTCTCCCACAATTTCTATCGATACATATGTGCACAATTGATCCAAACACAAGGAAACACATATGTAGGGGGAGCTACTATTACCAAAACCGAACCTTGAAATGTTTGTAGGACATAGGCCAAAAATTTGACCCTAATCTAATATCAGACACCTCACTATGGCCAAAGAGCTTTTTATAGAAGTCTACTATATGTTGAGTTACTCTCATTTGGCCCTTAAATTCCATGTTGAGTTACTATATCATCTCTCATTTGTAGAGGGACAATTTTAACATACACTTTTGGCACAAGGTTTTGACCTTCTTGACAGGGGCCATCCAGGAGCATTTCTCTGAATTCAGCGTGCGTTTTTATGATCTTTTGTACCAAAACAGACCTGCACAGCATGGCAGAATGGAAAAGCCTTCTGAAGATATCGTGATTTGTCATCAGTATCACTGTTCGTCACAAGAGGAGGTTTCAGAGATAAGTTTTAAAGATTTGATGTATGGAAGCATTAAGAGACATGGGAAATTTGATGTAGCCCCATACTACAGCTATTTCAATACTTGTGAGATTCGAGAGCGAAAAATTACAGGTGCGAAGAGGAAGCACTGTATAGAAGATGGGGCCACACTCTGTTGATATTGTCCTTTCTGTTTTATGCAAAAACAAATACTCATAAGTTCTGCATGGAGAAATTACATAGTAGATAGTGATGGCTCACTGGCGCAATTAGCAAAGGGTCACAATTCAGCAGTCAAGGGCTGTACCTATCGAAGTAGACAATCAGTAGAAAGTGTAAGCAAGTAATTAAAAATCAAGAATATTAATTAATGTAAAGGCCCCAAAAGTCATACACGTGAATGGACTATTGACTTTCAATTTAGATTTTTCTATATGCTTTTGCTTCTTGAGCCCAATTGTTCTTATATGCCCTTGCTCTCCTTTGAGTTTGACGTGAAGTATAGAATACAGATGACACTGTGAGTTTCAGAAACATCAATACCCATCTTGTGTTTTCTTAGTTCTTACCTTTTCTGCAGCATTATCTTCCCGAGGAGAAAGATTGAACTCCCAATTGGAAAGTTTCCTTTCTGCAGTCCTGGGTGAGCTGATATCTCGATCCATAAATTTCATCCTCAACAAGTGGTCAAAGCCACTGACACTGAACATGGAGGAAAGCCTACAAAGGCCTCTTCTCAGAGCACAGGTCATCATTGAGGAGGCCATGGTACGCCAAATCACAAATCAAGCGATGGTGCTGCAGCTGGGCATGCTGAGGTATGCCATGCACAGAGGTTATTATGCACTTGATGCATTCAGGTACCAGCCCCACTGTGGAGAGATGGCAATCATCCAGCTACTAGGCCAATTCTATTGTACTTAATTGAAAGACAGACTTGCTGCCATTACATTAAAAAAAATGGTACACTCTGCAAAGGATCCCTATTTCTCCTGTCAATCTGTAGATGGTGATGGCTCATTGGGAGTAGTTCTTAGTTGGTATACAAAGTTTATATCAATTTTTTAAATAAACCGCCATAGATGGTGATGGCACATTGGTTTACTTAGCAAAGGCCTGGAATTCAACAGTCAAGGGCTGTACGCCTGTGTACCTTTGGAGGTAGCAAGCATGAAGGAGATAAAATGTCAACACAGTAATAAGTTGATTCTCATAATCTTATTTTTTTTGCTGGAATTCTCATAATCTTATATGTACTTGCTTCTTGAGACCAGTTATTCCAATATGCCCATGTTCTCCTTGGAGATTAATTATTGGTGGCGTGGTGGATGTTGTAATAAGTTACAGCAGAGTCAGGCCCAAAGGCATATATTTTGATGAAATGTGGAATGTCTTGGTGGTTCGCTTAGCGAAGGCTTGGAATTCAACAGTCAAGGGCTGTACGGGTCCCAACCGGTAGCAAGTTCAAACAAAAACAAAAAAATCAGTCAGAATAAGGCAAAATAGAAGTCACCCAATGACCCTTCTGTCTTGGAGCTTTGATATAAGCATAGAATACAGAGTTCCCAAAACATCCAAACTCACCCAGTGTTTTCTATATCCATCCTATTGTGTTCTGTTCCTGAGGAAAAAGAGAGAGCTCACATGGAAACTTTCATTTCTGTAGTCCTGGGTGAGCTGATATCAAGATCCATAAATTTCATCATTAACAGGTGGTCGAAGCCGCTGCCACTAAACATGGAGGAAAGCCTACAAAGGGCTCTTCTCCGAGCAAAGGTCATCAACGAGGAGGCCATGGGACGACACATCACAAATCAAGCCATGATAGAGCAGCTGTGCATGCTGAGAGATGCCATGCACCAAGGCTATTATGCACTTGATGCTTTCAGGTACCAGCCTCACTATGGAGAGGACGGCAATGATCCAACTGCTATGTCCCTATCCAAGGTACAATCTTCAAAGGATCACTATTTCTTCAGTCGAACTGCACATTTCCAGGAACAGCTGCAAGAGGCGCTAGACAGACTGAGCTCTATGTTTGTTGATCTAAATGAGTCGGTCATGTTCTTGATGACCTACCCTCGTTTGTTCGCCAACCTTATAGCATGCATATCCTATTGAGTAACTTCATGTTTGGTCGCCAAATGGAAGTAGAACTTGTCATCAAATTCCTGTTGCACACACAGCCTCATAGTTCTCAAGAATTGGATGTCTTGCCAATTGTCGGTCCATGCAGAGTCGGCAAGAGTACCCTAGTCACTCATGTTTGCAAGGACCAAAGAGTCCGTGATTATTTCTCAGAAATTTTGTGGTTGTCTGACTCCAATTTTACAAATGATGAGCTGGCTTGCGTGGAAGGATGTCTAATGAAACATCAAAATATGCTAAACTCGAACAGAGGTAAGAGATTTCTAGTTGTCATTGAACTATCCGGAAATCTCTACGAAGATGCATGGAACAGGTTGTATCTTGCTTCAGGCGAGAGCTTTCCTAGTGGTAGTAAAATCATGGTCACAAGCCATTCGCACAAGATTGCAAAGTTTTGGAACAACACCGGCTCTAAATCTTAAGTTTCTTTCCGAGGAGGCATATTGGTATTACTTCAAGACACTTACATTTGGAACCATGGACCCTGAGAAACACCCAAGGTTTGCAAAACTTGCCATGGAGATAGCTAGAACGCAGAATGGCTATTTCCATGGTGCAAACGTCATCTCTTATTTGTTGAGGGACAATTTTAACATACACTTTTGGCGCAAGTTTTTGAGCTTCACGACAGGGGCCATCCAGAAGCATATCTCTGAATTCGCCTGCATCCGTTTGATCTTCTGTACCAAAACAGACCAGTACAGCATGGAAGAATGGCTAAACCTTCTGAAGATTTGGTGATTTGTCATCAGTATCACCGGCCGTCACAAGAGGAGGTTCCGCAGATAGGTTTTGAAGAGTTGTTGTATGGAAGCATTAAGAAACATGGAAAATTTGACGTCCTAGTATGGAAATCCCACTTAGCCCCATATTACAGCTATATCAATACTTGTGAGGTTAGAGAGCGAAAAATTACTGGTGTGAAGAGGAAGCACTCTATGAAAGATGGGGCAAAACTCTGTTGATATTGTCCTTTCTGGTTTATACAAAAAAAAATACACATATTTTTAATTCACTTTTTTGGGGTGGAATGTCATAGTTATAGTAGAGTCAATTCTGATGTGTATGTGCCTATGGAGATGGAAGCCAAGCACCCTGTTGCAATTGCAAGTCAAGTGGAGTCTCATTTGTTCAAGAACATTTGGCATACCATCAATCTTTTAGGTGTTTGAATTTTGAATTTGACTGGAGTTAGTTGCATCCAAAAAAAAATCACGTCACAAAATGTTAGCTGCATATATAGGTACTCAAATCCAGTATAATGTATGGTTGCTCTGTTTCTTGTGTACACTTGAATGAATGTGTTGGGAATTCATGTACTTGCTCCTCTGAGGTTCTAATCTTATTGCCTTCTCTTATCTGTGCTGAAATCACGCCAATCTAAAGATATCTACTGCAATATAAGCTAATTAAAACTAAGTCTTACACGTTTTTTTTTTTTGAAAAATCCAGAAGTCTGGCTTTGGTATTAATAAGGATAGTAGAAGATTACATGCGCAAACAACTTTCCAGATTTGATAGACTATCAAACTGGGCGAGAGAACTTAACGGACTACTCACAAACTAAAAACAACCAAAATGCATCTTCTAGGTGCACTATCGTGGGACCTCCATCGGTAATGCCCTAATTCCGCTGCAATTGCAGCTAGGATCTTGCAAAGCTCCATGTCATGGAGCTTCGCCGCAGCCTGTAGTGCCTTGACCGCCTTCTCGGTCGGTCATGTCCAAAGCTGTCGATGTACTCTACGACTCGCTGCATCTGGCGCTGGCGACTCACCATTGATAAAGTCCAGCTCGCGCATAAGCTTGAGCTGGATGTGTTGTGCCACAGGCACGGAGGAAGGACATGCAACCTGACTTAGACTGGAGTGGGTGTGTACCAGATCTCTCTTGGGATTGTGCACCCGAGGTGTAGGCGAGCCAGCAGCTTACATCGTCAGCTTAGGCGGCGCCGGCAGGATCGGGGGCGGGAGCTTGCGGTCATCAGGCGCCCACCCCAGTGTGGACTCTCGCACCTGACCATCCATGGCATCCCCCTCCTGTCCCTCCACCTCTATGGCTGAGATGGGCAACTCAACCTCAGTCCCCTAGGCCAACTCCAAGTGCCCATTTGCATGAACTGTAGCTGGGGGAGGAGCGATGGCTAGCGACATGTCCACCTCCAAACAGACGACTGGTGCAAGAGGTGGGCACCTAGCCGCTGTTGGTCTCGCTAGGACGAGCGATGCAACAATCTCATCCAACACGGCCGGTCAACCCATGTCGGAGGCTCCTCCTCGCAAAGCTCCAAAGACCAAAGATGTCGGCGTAGTGGAGTGGGGCGGCGGCGGCATCGGTGGAGCCGAGCAACACACTCATGTTGCCATCCACCGCGAAGCGTACTCTTGCGCCGCCGGGCGTCGTCGAAGAGCTCGCCGACGCCCTTCCGCCTTTCCACATCCGGAGCTCGGCATACTGTCGAGGGTGACGTGCTGGGAGGCAGATGGGTGGTGGGAGGTGGGAGGGTTGACGACGTGAGCCGAGATACCTGCCTTCACAGTCGATCGGCATCGTTCTAGGTTGCCTCCACTCCGTGGCAAGGTGGTGGAGGCCATGGAAGCGTAGGCAACGTACATGAGGTCCTAGAATTGTGCGACATGCATGGTGATCAGCGCTGACACAAAGGAAGCAGCGACTGTCGAACGCCAGCGGGGTCACCCACAGGCCAGCGCTGCATCCCACGGTACTCATTGCCCAGCGTTGCAGCGGCCTTGGTGCCTGCACCGACTTCTTAGGTTCTTCAGGGGGATCACGCCGCCGCCAACCGTCGGCGCCTCCTCCTGTGCCCTAGCTGCTGGTGGACGGGGACTCACCTAGTGTTGGCATTGGTGCCCAAGGCTCGTCGCGCCCACTTAAGTTTAAGGCCCGCTGCTGCGCGGCGTGCTCACCAGCAACCGAAGCGGCGACGATGGAGGCGGTGGGCGACGCTGATGTTTGCACCTTGCCGGTCCTATGCTCCCGACACCAGCAACGCCCGCATCGACGCTCCCCCGCCAACTCGACGCCCTTGGCGGAGTCGACGGCCGGAACCGTCCGGCTATGCATCGAGCCGCGCCGGGAGAGGGGGCCCGACGAGCCACGCGGAGGTAGGGGAGGTTTGCCACCATTACCCCATTGTCATCCTCTTCGCCGTCGGAGCGTCTTCGACCAAGACGTTACTTCACCGCATCGCCTTTGATCCGACCATTTAGGGGATGAAGGGAGCGGCGTCGGGCAAGAGAGACCATCCACGGTCATGCGCATCTCCCCCTGTCGCCGCCTCAATGTGGCTCGTTGATGGAGTAGTGAGTGAACGCGTGGGGTAGGTGGGGTCGCAAGATCCCTCCGTCACCCGCCTAGCCGTGAGGTAGGCGCGCACCGAGGCCATCAACCACGGTTCTCGACCAGGTCCGGAGCGAGGCGAGGCAGCGGTGGGGGCGGTGGTCGTGGACTCCGCATTATTGAGGTCGGGAGGGGTGGATTCTGGTCGGAGCCGACAATGGGAAGGTGCAAGGGCTGTCACGAGCCCGGCGTCGGGATGGGAGGCGCGTCGCGGGCGCAGAAGGCGGAGCGATTGGGTGCTAGAGGCGTGGATCCCCGTTGTTGATGTCAGCGGGGTGGATCCGCGCGAGCCGGCTGCGGGGAGGCGCATGGACCGCCGGCGCCGGGTTGACCGGGCGGCGGCGGTAGTTGGGAGACCCCGACGGAGAAGGATTCTCGAGTGGTCGGGGGAAGCGGGTTGGGGACATGGGAAGGGAAGGTGGAGGAAGGGGTGGGGGTGGTCACCGGCCGGTGCAGTTGGCGGCGCCGGGAAGCTACCTAGGGTTTGGGGGCGCCATCCGCGACTCGAGATGGAGCTCGATGCGTGATGGCGGAGAACCGCTAAAAGCTTACACGTTACAAGCTTAAACTTTAAAGTGTTATATGCAAAGTGTGTTCCGGTAACATTCACAGATGATGAGATCTTGAAACTCATCTAAATTTAGGCTGGGCCAATAAAAGCACTGAGCTAGAATGGAATTCAAATTGGACATTTACATTTTTACTGTTAGTAATATTAGACGATACAAGAGAGTTAATTCCATTATCAGGAATTTGTAGGGAAAAAAGAGGATTAGATGCAACTTGTTCAGTCAGTTTAGCAAAAAGTGCAACACAGGACACTTGTTAATATAGCTCTTAGCTGGTATACAGAACATGTATCATTAACAATTGATGGCTTATTGGTTCACTTAGCAAATGCTCGAAATTCTGAAGTGAGCAGAGCTGGAATGGGCTGAAGCTCAGTTAGTCAAGAGCCTCATTTGCAAGCTCTCTCACTCGGGACTGGGCTAGGCCTGTGTATGGGTTACTTGACCCACCCAAACCACCCGTCTCGGCCCATTTAAATCAGTGAAAAAAAAGATTTGTAGATTGTGTTGGGTTGTCAGGTCCACCCATCTAACTTTCTTTGCACTTGGGTGGATACGGTTCCAATCCAATCCACCCGTGGTTCCTACTCCCTCCCGCACGCCACCGTCCACCAGCGCCGCCGTGGAGGATGAAACATCAGACCATAACGACGGACAGCACGGCGAGCTTCAGGAAGTCGGGGATGCCACGGAACGCCTCGGCGGAGAACCCGGTCCAGCTGTACCTGCAGACCAGCGAGAGGAGCACCTAGAGCGCCAGGAAGGAGACTTTGGCGAGGTAGGAGATGGCATTGGCCAGCGCGGCGCCGTTGCTGCCGAGCCTGAGAGTGTGCACTAGCACCCAGCAGACGGCCGGGTGGCACACCGCGGTGGCGCCGGAACTCAGCATCACGGGCACCACCAGTTTCTGCGTCTGTAGGAACCGGACGTGGCAGTGCAGTGCGCCGTACAGGAACAGCACCGGGATCATCCACCGGATGTAGACCCCTGCCGCCGCCGCAATCTCCTGGTCCTGCCCGCCGTCCGAGAACGGAAACCCGCGGGGCGCGGGAGGCGACGGGCACGCAGCAGCACCCTGGAATTGAAGCGTGGCCACCATTGAACCACACACCATGCCCCCAGCTGCCAAGCCACACAAGCAATTCAACAGTTGAATACGGAACGAGCAGAGTAATGCAATGCAGAGTTTTCATGCTTCTGACGGCCGCATTTCTCTTCTCTTCTCTATGCGCAAATCCAGGTCGTGGTCGTCCGTGCTGGCGAGTCAACAATAGTGGCACAGAATACCGCGGCAGTGATCCGTGAAACCCACCCAATCCACCTAAGAAGCAAACTCAATTCTGACCCATTTTACCCACCCAAAAAAAGTCATGATCCAATTAGCTTTTTTTTTTTGAGATTACACAGTACAACGCAGACGCTCAACACGCACGCACACTCACCCTTATAAACACACGTACGCAAAACCCTACCCCTATGAGCACCTTCAAGGATCGAGCCCAAGAAATCTTGAAGTTCCGGTCACCACTGGCGCCATGATCGACGGGGGCGTCGCCACCACTTAATGCAAGACGGAAAAAATCCCGAAATAAATCCAGGGATAAAGTGTCGCACCCGGGATTTGAACCCCCTGTGGGAGCCTCCAACCAATGGCCTTTGCTAGCTAGCTGCGCCAAACTAACCCACAAGAACCACCTAGACCCGTGTTAACCCACCATGCACAGGGCTAGACTGGGCTAGGCCGTAATAGGTCAAGTTTCAGTCCAAGCCCGAGGACCAGCCTATGGAGGATATAAAGTCTTGGGCCATATGTAAAAGGGCCAATTTTACCCTTTTGTTACACAAGCCCAGTGACCTTGACATTGGCCCAGGACCCACTTTGTCAACCACTGTGATCTGTGGACATTTCATTCAATTTCAAGCGACTTTTGCACTAGAAGGGAATAAAGCATAAATTCAGCACCATCTTTTCGTAAGATAGCTCAAATGGATTGATTTAACCGTGGATGCTTGATTTTCTTATGAACTTTTGTCTTTTTGGTTGATTCAAAATGAAAATCTTGTTTTCTATCAGGAAAGATGATACTAGTAGGGATCCTCAAATATATGGACAAAAGATGGAAGTAGTATCCATAGCTGAATGAACCGCTCGAGAAAAAATTCTGCACCAATGATGTCTAAGAGTTGCATTACAAGCTCCATTTTTATCACGTGAATTTAAGCACCTGGAAAAGAAAAGAAAAATAGTAGATTTTCTTCAACAGGTATTGAATAAACATTTTGATTTTGCCAAAGCATTGAATTTAAGCCAAAATAGTAGATTTTCTTCAACAGGTATTGAATTTAAGCCAAAGTAGAATTTAAGCACCTGGAAAAGAAAAGAAAAAATAGTAGAATTTAAGCACCTGGAATAAACATTTTCTTCAACAATGTTGACTACTTTTCCTCCGTTCCAAATCAGTAGTTCACTTTTCGGGCTTTTCAGATACATTGATTTTTCTTTATGACCTGGGCTATACACTACGCCTGTACATACATAAGTAAAGAAATGAATCTAAAACCAAAGTGAAACTACACATATCCTGACGAAGTAGCTTAAATAAACACCAAAAAGCTCTACACCAATCAATCTGTGTAATGCGATACACAAGGTAATTTCAAATGTTTGGTCTGTCTTCAAATTAAGACCCTTCCTTGAACATGTCATCTCAACAAAAAAACGTGAATAATTTGGAGGAGAAAGACGCTGTATCAGAGCAAAACAACAATAGAAAATAGAATACACAGCGCTGGCGTGCAAGACTCGTCCAACACCTACCCCAACGCAAAAGTCAGAAGTCAAGACATGCATGACTGGGCTAGTTGGTGGCTATAGTCATACCAACCGACACTCATCAACAAGAAAGAAGCGCATACACATACATACACAAATCTAGATCAAGCTAGGATGGTCTCGCTAATGGAGATATTCATGTCTGCAATCATAGGCGACCTAACCAATAGATGCATAGATTTCCTGGCCAGCAAGCGCCCCAATAAGCCTCCTGCTCTGGACACCGTGTTGCATCGCCTCCAGAGGGTCCTGCTCATCATCATCGACGAGGCCATGGGGCGGCAGATCACAAACCAGGCCATGCTCCGGCAGCTGGACGCCCTGACAGACACCGTGCACAGAGGCTACTACGCCCTCGACACCTTCAGATCCTGCCAGCAGCAGCAGGCTGAAAAAGAGGAGCCCAGGTCCAGCAGCAATGCTCAGACAACAATCGTGAGTCACCGGCTTTCTTCCCATTATTTCTCCAAAGTCGACTCCAGTTGGACAAGCAGAGCTGTACAGGTCTCAAAAGAAATGCAGGACGTGCTTGACACTTTGAGCGCCATGATCGTTGATGCACATGAACTAGTCCTGTTCTTGGCAAACTACGGTCGCCATATGTACCGCCAGCCTTACAGCATGTATCTCCTGCTGGGAAACTGCATGTTTGGTCGCCAGATGGAAGCACAATATGTCATCGATTTCCTACTGCACACACAGCCTCCTTGTGGTGTCAAAGAACAGGTGGAGGTCCTGCCAATTGTCGGTCCTTGCACAGTAGGAAAAAGCACACTAGTAGCTCATGTTTGTAAGGATGAAAGAGTCCATGACCATTTCGCAGAAATCGTGTTCTTGAGCGACCATGACTTTGCGCATGATGGGCTAGCGGCTTTCAGAGAAGGATTGTGTGCAAAAAATCGCACGTCATCAGATCATGGGACAAGGAGAATGCTTCTTGTTGTGGAGGTAGAAGGCATAGACCTCGACGAAGATGTATGGAACAGGCTGTATTCTGCATCTAAACAATGGATGCCCATGGGTAGCAAGATCATACTCACAAGTCGGTCTGTCAAGGTTGCAAAGCTTGGAACAACACAGGCTCTAACTCTGAAGCCTCTATCACATGAGGCGTACTGGTATTTCTTCAGGACACTTATAAACCAGAAACCTGTGTATGTCGGTGGGCATCCAGTCGACCTTATAAACCAGAAACCTGTGTATGTCGGGAGGATGAGGTCTTAACAGGTGGTTTGCTACCATCAGTACCGGCACTCTTCACAGAAGGAGGTTCCCAAGATCACCTGGCACGAAGTGATTAATGGAGATGCAAAGCTTCCTGCTGGGAGATTCCAAGTCCTGGCATGGAGTTCTCAAATACCACCTTACTATAGCTATATCTATGACTGTGAGATTCAGGAGCTGAAATCTACAGGCAACAAGAGGAAGCGCTCCGCGAAAAACGGAGGCATGCCTTCGATATGTTTGTGATTATTGGGCTATCATATAGAGGAGTATAAAATGAGTGCATGTTTTCATAGGGTATCCCAAGTTATTGGCAAGGGCAAACTGTAAGGTATGTAGAATATTTACAAAGGCATACATATATGCCATTGTACTACTTACTACCCATTCCATAAGTAAACTGTAAGAGATCATTAGCAGTAGTTCATATCATCTAATGATGAAGTGGTTACCGGTGGTTTTAGTCCTGACTCCTGAGAGCATCCTCAGAATCTGGGTTTTCAAAAGTTGCACTGTTTTCATCCAGGAAACGGGGCACAGCCCACTGTTCCAGCACTACTTTAGCTTTCGGGCTCCATTAGCAAGCTCACATGGGTCCTCGACTACACAGAGCTGAGCCGTAATAGGTCTGGTTTCGGCCCAAACCCGAAGGGCAACCTAAGGACACTGGCCCTGGACCCACTTGTCAACTACTGTGGACATTTCACAGTTCAGGAAAATAATATCAATAAATTTTCAGAAATTCCAAGGAATGTTCTTGCTCTTTGTATTTTCTGGAACTAAATATTCTGGATAACCTTTGGGGGTTCTACGTTAAAAAGAGAGAGAGAGAGAGATCGGGCCATTCACCCATGTTTCCTGCTTCTCCGCCGTCAGGGGGTTCTACGTTCATCCCTCCATTTCAACTCTGACTTCGATGATTATTTTTCCACCTAAAAATTCACCTCAATTGATGGTCTACACCTCCCCTAAGTTAATACAGTAATATACTTCATGATTAATTTGAAACAATATAAATTATATTCAATTTCAAGAGACATTGCAGCAGAAAGGCATAAAGCATAATATCGGTATGAATTTTCCTAAGAAAAGGAATATAGTTCTAAAAAGTAATATAGCTATTTCTATATAATCCCAAATCCATGATCTCAACCATCAAAATTTCAAAACCTTATGATCTATAACTTGGCTACAGGGTTGGTAATACTCTACGATATGCCTAATTAAAAAAGAATGCAATATATCTCCTGTAGAGTGTAGAATCTGACAAATCAAATTCCATCCACTGCCTTAACAAATTATTTGGTGAAATACACATGATCACTAAACTACACACTAAGGGTGTTAGAGAAAACTTAAAGCCTACCCTTTTGTACACATATTCCAAGTTTCAGACATGTGCAACATACTAAGTCATGGCTATATATTGATGAAAAGATGTGAAAAAGTTCCAACTATTAATCTGAAAGATTTTAGGCATAGGTTAAGTAATCTGGTACAGAGTAGGGCCACAGAAAACTTTACCATTGGATTAGGAACTCTTTTATTCGCCCAAACCCTGTATAGATCCTGTCTTCTTAAGAAAAGGATTAACAGTACCATAGTGAAGGATAAACATACAATTTTGTTCCCATTCATCAGTTCAGTAAACTCACTCTGTTTTCAAATACTTGGCAACTCAAACTGCACAGAATCTTGCTGAGGCACCTTCAGAGACTTATAACTCCTTCTATCTGAGTTATACATACTGTGGTTCATGGGCACATCTCGCTGAAACCCCCTTGAGTTAGAGGAGACACCTATACTCAATACTAAGTTACTAACTCTGCAGGCCAACAGACAAAAAAATGGAGTTGGAGAATGGCTGCCACTCTGCTTGGTAGCATCATCAATTCCAAACGTTGAGAATAAGAAGATTTTCAGCCATCGCAACCAAGCCTAAACATTTCTGAACCGTTATTCAGTAAGTGAGTCAGCTAAACCATGACAAAATCAGTTGGAACCAAAGTTGGGTTCTCCTGATGCAAAGCATAAATCTTATCGGTCATTCCTTCCTTCCGATAAGCTTCCACCAAGATAGAGTATGTCACAGCATCAGGATCACACTGTGTATGCTTCATGTGCCTGAAGACCCTCTCCATCTCCATAAGATCATCTGCTCTTGCACATGCACCAAGAATAGCATTATGGAAAGATGTATTTGCAGGCACCTCAAGCCTCTCAGCAAGCTTAACCATGCCGACCACCTTATGGAATTGCCCTGCTTTGCTAAACCCATTTATTAGACAACAGAAGGTCTTTGTATCCGGCTTCATACCCTCAGAGCGCATCTGGTTAAATGTGTGCTCCATGTTTTTGGCATCACCCACCTCAGCAAATGCCTCAATCACATTGTTGTATGTCGCAGTTGTCCATGGGAATGCTAGCTTGCGCATGTACTCCATGACTGCAGACATCTTATCATACATCCGCTTCTTCCCATAGGCGCCAATCAGGATGTTCAGTGTGCGAGTCTCTGGTTCGATCCCATAGCTTCGGAATTTCTCGTACCATTTTTCCATCAATTCAACCTGCCCCCTGTTTCCAAACAGGCTTAAGATAATGTTCATGGTCCAGACATCTGGTTTGCAGGCTGTGCTGTCGAGCATGTCAGAGAGCACCTTCTCCATGTCATCCAACCGTCCAGCCTTTCCATAGCCACTGAGGACAATATTCTGTGTGACCGTGTTGGGTGCTATAGAGCGCTCAGCCATGTCTTTGTACATAACATCGATGAGGTCAAACCTTGTGGCATCGACACAGGCTTTGATGATGGTGCTGTAGGTGTAGACATCAGGCTGGCACAACGGTGAGCCCTTCATGTCATTGAGAAGCTGGAGCGCCTCATCCAGTAGGCCACTGCGGCAGTAAGCCCCAACTAAGGCAGTGTAAAGCTCAGGGGTCGGCTGGCATCCTTGTTGCTGCATCTCATCGAAGAGCTGATGTGCTCGAGCGGGCTGCCCCGATCGGCCGAGCAGCACGATGAGCTTCATGTAGGTGCCCTCTTTGGGATGGTAGAACGGCTGCTCCTTGAGCATCTCAAAGACCTGCCAGCATGCACCAATTCGCAATTAGTGTCAGTAACAACATTTGCCATGATTCGTTTCCTCAAACAAATAACTGAATCTAGTAACTAGCAATTTAGGGATACCATGGATTTTTGGAGACGATAAATCTAACTAGCATAGTGGTGTTTACCTGGAGCGCCTCTTGCCAGTTCTTGAGTTGACGCGGTCGGCTAGGGCCTCGGTGACGGTGCACGCCCACGCCTTAGCATCCGCGCGGGCGTCCAGCCGCTTCTTGACGTTCTTGAGGGGAGTCCTTGGCGTCCCCGAACCAGGGCCGGTGGCAATCCCCGGAACTCGCCGGCCTTCCAATGCCGCTTCCCCTGCGCCAGAGCGGGAGCAGCGCGGCCGCCGCCGTCCGTCCCAGGAAGCTCCGCGGCCTTCGAATGCCGGTTTCCCTGCGCGGGGAGCCGTCCGCTGCCACCTCCATCGGCAGGAGCGGTCCCCGGGAACTCCCCGCCTTCCAGTGCCGCTTCCGCTCCGGGAGCTGGGTCCGGACTGGGACGACGACTCCGAGGGGCGGCGCTTCTCCTGCGGCGGAGCGGCGCGGCGCCTCTCCTGCGACGGGGCTACGTGCCCGCCGTACCGCCCCGCGGACGACGGCGCCAGCGGGCCTCGCTGGTGAAGGAGAAGACACAGACGCGGCGGAGGCGGTGGCGGCGCTCGGGAGTTGGAGAAGAGAGCTGAACCCGCGCAGGGGGAGGCGGTGTAGGCCGGCGGGGCCATGAGGAGGCGCGGGGTGGATTCACGAGCGGGAGAGGGGAGGGAGCACGGAGAGGGCAGGTTGGTTGCTTAGCAGGCCGCGCGCCGGCGGCGGGATTGCAGGGGGCTCGCCGCCGCGCCATAGTCAGGGTTGGCGAGGGAGGAGGGATAAGATTCAGGGGACAGAGCAGACGGACAGGGTGTGATGACTGATGAGTGTGCGCTCTGGCTTCTGGGCCCACAAGTCAGTGACTCAAAGCGATGGATTTGGTTATAAAATATTTTGTGCTCTCATTCATTCATTGTCCGCGTGTGCGCAAAAATATTTTTGGAGTTTTTATTTAGAAAAACATAAGATTTGTTTCTATAATAAATATTTTTTGAGATTTTCTATAATAAGTATTTTGGCTTTGGATGGAGTATGTATTTGGATACCACGAATTTTTTAAATATAGTTTTAGAAATCATAGAATTGCACTGTTGCTCAAACTTTTTATGCCAACCTACATAGCACAATATTTTCCTATTTGAAATTCTTAAAATCATCGTGGTCAACTAACCCCATGACAAATTAAAGCCTTAACTCCTCTCCAACCGGATCCCTTTGGAACAAGAAAAATAGAGGAATTCTAGAGGATTATAGAATTATAAAAAAAAAGAAATATATGTTGTAAAACACACGGACTCTAATCCTAGAAGGAAAGGAGAAGGAGGGATCCTAATCCTAGTCCGCTCATATGTGGCTCTTTATCAAAACTCTTAGCCCCCGGGCCGACTATATATATGTGGGAGCTCTATGTTGTAATCACCAATATTCGGATGAATAAAGAATAGTCTCCCTATCTTGTGTCTAGTTGTTCTACTTCTTTCATCTACTATGTGATCATGAGAGACGGAGAGGGGAAGGTCCTAACCACGACGACATGTTTCACAACACGTTATCGGCCACGACAAGCTCTTCGCCGACATCGCCGTTGAAGCCGCCGTCGATCTTCGAGATCGACGCCGTGCCAACGCCCGACGCGCAACTACGCCGACGACGCCGATATCCCCGACGTTGTTAGCGGAACGGATCTGCTACCTCCGCCGCTACTAATCTGCACCGCATCGACTCATCGTCACACCGGCAGTCCCCACGGCCTAGCCGAATCGTCCTATCACGATGACCTTAAACTTCATCTCGAATTAAGAACAAAAGGTACGGAAAAGCACATCTCGCAAATTGTGTGTTTATCCTAGCCATTGAGATAGATTCTGTTGGTTTTGTACGTGACATACATACATGCAAAGATATAGGTTAGTACATGAAGTATGAACATACATGCATACATGAACAAGACATATGCTTGTACGATGGATCTAGTAGCCACCATGGTGCCATATAAATTATGATTAGAGGCGATCCAAATGAGATCCATCCTCAACGTCTTTAAATTGCTTGCAAAGAATACTAATTGGACTCAAGATCAATAATAACAGACGCCTTATTCAAATTCGATTGCATCCCGAGTCACGCATGACTTCAAATCCAAACCGCCTTGATATAATTGTTTTTTTCTTGTCACCATGGCCTACACGTTATTGTGCAAAAGCAGCCCCGCATGACTGCAGCTAACTTATCCGACATCTCGCAGGTGGTCCATGATTCACGATCCTCGGCTTGAAGCCATTGGCTTTGCCGCCACCCCTCGCATGCTTTGCACACGCTGCGAGGATGCTACGAAATAATATGAATTTTTCGTATCATGTCCATCAAACTGTAAGCAGCAGTAAACATAAGCAAGCATATGCGGTGCGTGGGCGTTACGGATTCAAAAATCTGTGTATATTTTTTTTTAATAAGCAAGGCCTAGTAAGAGCCGTACGCCCCCGATGTCAACATAACCTGTAGCCACCAGTTCTTCCGGCCGAACGCCGATCGCTACTTGTTCACCCACATGCGCTCAACTCGCAAAATTTGGCTAGTTCTTCTCCTCGCGTTAGTTAGCAACACCCCGAAGGACTAGTAATTCGAGCGCCGCCTCACATCCGTAATGTGTTGTGTGACTCTATATGGCTTGCATATTGATCTTGGTCCCTTCCGGCACCACAACCGCCACCGCATGGTCGCCAATTCAGCGTACCACTCCCAAATTTATAATATAGTTCTAGCCATGCACAATCTAGGCGGGCAGCCCTATGGACTAGACACAGTAACGAGCAGCGGCCGATCGGCTAAATTGAGAAGTTTTGCTTTGGATCTGAAGGAACAATATGAATTCTCGAAAGAATAGTGTGGTTCACCGAATAAGCAAATAAGCCTTTAGTATATTTGTGTTTTCCGGAAGAAAATTCCTTTTAGCATTCGAATACTTTTTTATACGATTGTCTTTTGTTTATATTATTTTTATGCTCTTTTGAATGCATGAATTTATATATCACACGTCATGAATTATGTATGGGCTCTCTAGATCTTGCGGACCTTAGACTTATCACCATTAAGAGGCTCATATTTATTTTTCCTAGCATATATATTTTTTTGGACCTAAAAAGTGCTAGGATGCTTTTAAGAATATTTTGAATAACCATCCACTATCTTTTTTGCACCTTGCTACTTGTTTACACGTAGTAAACTTATATGCACATGGATCGAGTTATATTTATATGCTTGCCTTAAAAGAAGAAGCAATATCCTAAAATTACTCAAAGTAAAAGTATTTGTTACGGTCATTATTAAATCCATGAAGGATATTTTCCTACCATTGAAGTGTAGTAAACTCAAAGCATAAATATTTCTTAATTACTCTAAAATGAGTGTATGGCCGATAGAAGTAACAAATACATTGTGGGACTCATTGCATGAGTAAAATCCCAAATTATGATTATAGAATATCATATTGCATTGAAAGTCGAATTTTCAAGCTTGTATGTCTAACGCCGCTCTATAAAAATAGCTTGAAGCTTTGTATTAAATGTCTAGAAGACAAGATGGTAAATAGATTTTATCAATCTACATTCTCAAAGAAATGTCTCTTGTATATAGAATATCAAAGAGCAATATAATACATGAAGTATTGATTTTACCATTAGAAATTACTCATGGAAATTGAGTTGAAATTTTTAGACAGACTTTTATGAAACAGATATTATGGATTGCAATAATTTTAAATATATGGCTTGCATATATGTTACACCCCTTGAAGGCTTGTGACGGTATATAATAACTCTTAAATATAAAGCATGAAGCTACCGCTTGTCAAGTATAGAAGTTAAGACATGCGAGAATATATATTATTTAAAACATATAAAGTTTCTCTTGAAGAAGAACTTAAATCATGTGCTTATAGACTTACTTGTTTTTTGAAATTCATATCCCGAAGTATTGATAGTAGTGTTCGTGGTGCATTAAGTTTTAATTCCCGTTGAATTAAGTGGTTAATGGTTAATTTGTTAGCTTGAAGACTACTATGAAATACTTTATATTCTTAGTTGCAATTCTTACTTGAAGTAATATGTGCGAACTTCTCATGGAATAAATTAGTTTTATATGTTTCACATATAAACAATTATCTATTGCCTATTAAAATAAATTTTGTATTTATTTATCCACAAAGAAGCCTCAATAAACCATGAAGGTATAGTTCTTTGTGCATCATTACCATGTAGGTAGAAGGGAAACTAAATTTTCTAAAAGCACATGAATGATTGGACTATACTGGCATATTTATTGATCTTGGAAGGATTGATGTAGCCAAATCCTAAGTATTTAATATTTTAGTCCAAGAACTAGAAGTTGTCTCCTACCCTAAGTCTATTGTTGTGTATATCTTGAATAGTACATTAGATATGTGAATTTCATGCCATAATCAATGAATACGAAAGTATGATTGGATTCTATGAAACATTAGAAATGACTATTCATAGATGATGCATGAAGCAAATCGTTACTTGAAGTAGTTATGGCATGAAAAGGGGAGGAATTTTGGGTAAAGGAAGAAGAAAATGTGGGTAATATTTATTCCTAAATCAATCTTTAAGTGCATGTATGAGGACTTGAAGTTCAAATTTTGCGTCTTTTTCGATCGAGTTAACTTTCTTTATTGCACTAATTGCAAGCAAGCTTGTAGCTTTGCATTTTATTGTTATCTACTTTGTTGGATTGAATACCAACATTTCACATTATACATGAATGTGTCTCACCACATTGTGCTCTAGTAGAGCTACAAGTATCTCCACTCTTGCATGAATATTAGCATAGTAGCTATAGTTGTAGCTAGTAGCTACCTTTGCGCTTCCCTCATAATCAAATTGGCTAGCTAGCATGCTGTCTATATAGTTCCCGTTGAACTAAGAAATTATTTGCTTTCGATGCATCGTATGCATAAGCAATAGATTGGTCTACGGCCGAGCAACCTAAGATCAGGGGGAGTGAGTTTATGAAATTTTTGCTCAATGGAGACTAACCCATTTGATGGGATGAATAGTTGTGGAACTAAGATATTGGATAACACAATTATGATGATTTGGGATTTATGAAAAAAAAAAGGCATTAAGGGATTTTTGCATTAAAGGCAATTAAAAAATTCTAGAAGAAAATTCCATGTGAATTTGAATGTTGCGTATTTTATACATTTGAAGTGTATGATCCATTTTTTTGTATGAGTACTTGGATCATTTTTTAGGCTAATTAATAAAGAAGCTAGAGAATGAAATAGTTTTCTAAACTATGATTTGTGCATATTAGGGGAGAACATCCCTGATTTTGTAGGAATGTTGAACATTCTTAAATGCACTTTAAGTATTCTAGCTCATTTGCATAATGAATAATAACCCCTATTTTGAAATATGTGTGTGAATATTTCCCATAAAATTTAATCATAGCATACATAAATGGGCCTCCACTTGTAGTTGGAGATATATGAATTTAAATTAAGCCCATGATAGGGGATATATTTTGAAGTATGCTATTAATGATCTAATATGGCATTAGGGGGAGAGAGCCTATATTTTGAATGCCAAATATTATTTCCATAGAAGGAAAATGATCTTAAGAGAAAAGCTTGAAGCAGGAATAGTATCACACACTAAGTCATACAATAGTTTGACTAATGCTCTTGTGAAGCCTCGAAGCGAGCATATGCCGATATTTTTGAAATGAGAGGAGTAACTTTTGAAGTTATGAACTAGAAGTTGTGTTTACTAGTAGTAAACTAAATGTTATATACTATCAATCTAAAAATCTACGGGGGGCCTTTGTAGGTTCTAGTTTAGTGTATACACGTTAAATAGAAAAGAAATGGAACTCCTCCATTCTCGTGAAGTGAACGCCTCACGAAGAAGGTTAAGCACCTCATGAAGAGGATCATCATGAAGATGACATCCAACACAATAAGCGCGCACCTCACTAGTGTTGGGTATGCGAGAACAATATACCATCTCATGTCCGGAAATGACGGAGATAGAATATGCTCACATTGTGAGAGTATTGGGAGAAAGAAAATAATTGTCGACAAACTACCTTTTTAATTGCAAATGTTTCTCTTATGAGAACCCGGATCCTAAACAAAGTCTATGGCAAAATCGCTTGTAGCGATTATATCGGGTCAATGAAGAATGCAATTGAGGTCGAATCTCCTATTAAGAAGAAATGAATGTTACGCTATATCTCCGGCAAATGAAACGAATGAATATCGAATATGCAGTTAATTAGTGGATTATGAAAATCCATATAATTCTCGAAAAGAATGTAAATCGCAACTTGTAGAAATCTCATACTAAGTATTGAAGTCTAAGGTATATATTCCTGAATGAAAATTCAAGTCTCAAGAAGAGCATGTCCTAGAAGGATTACAATCATTGAATGATTTTATAGTGAATAATGCTATGTCATTGTGTATATCACTCATCTCTCATGCAAGTAGAGAATGTATCTCATAGAAGAGAATTATTAATTCACTAAGAATGAATGTACATCCTTGAAGGAATTAATCCATGAAGGATTTACCAGTCAATTCTTGAATAAGCATCATTCATCCTCAAGTGAATATAGACCCGAGAGAAATAAAATGAGAGATTTAAACACCATGAAGGTGTCATCGAAACACTTAGAAAGTGTATGAAAAGCTAGCAATATAGTGTTAATATCCTCTATATACCATAGAAGGTATAAGAATAATGGTGGTTTTGGCAATTGAATTATCCTCTAAAATGCCAAATGCAAGACTGGATTTGTACAATCAAAATCTCGAAGATTTATAGAATACAATTTAAAAATCCACTAAGGATTAGTTGTAAGTATCTAAACTCTAGTATAAGTTTGATACACTATCTAGAAGATATTGAATATTAATTTATTTACCCCCATAATCCTCTGAAAAGGATCTATTTCTCTCGAAAGATAATATTTATTTGTTTTGCACAACTAATAGGTGGTCATTATGCATGAAGCATATTGCTCCCGTATAATTCAAAGAAGAATTATGAGCCAACTTTAGAAATACATAGTATTATGGTATTGCATACCATTAGTTTGCACACATTTATGAAAAGTGTGGTTTGAACAATGAAGTTCAAAAGTTTGGCTTTATGAGGGGGGCATATTTTTTTATGAATCTGCCTTTAAGGTAAACCACTAGAATTGCAAAGATCATGTAGATCATATTTGCTAAAACAATGAAGTTTATGCAAAGATTATGAAGATCAATATCTATTCATGAAGAATAGAAGATCCTCAAGAATATATGATCATGAAAGTTAAACGTTGTACTCTTTTTTCCTATGTGAGTTTTTACCGAAGGTTTCTCACACAAGGTTTTTAATGAGACAACATGTGCAATGCAATTAACGAATGCGATGTACTCTTTTCTCCAAGAACCGTTTTTTTTTTTCCACTTTGGTTTTTGGATGGAGTTTTTGACGAGGCATATGCATATCGTGGTAATCGCCCAAGGGGGAGTATTGTAAAACACACCTGACTCTATCCTAGAAGGAAAGGAGAAGGAGGGATCCTAATCCTAGTCCGTTCATATGTGGGCTCTTACCGAAACTCTTAGCCCCCCGGCTGGACTATATATATGTGGGAGCTCTATGTTGTAATCACCAATATTCAGATGAATAAAGAATAGTCTCCCTATCTTGTGTCTAGTTGTTCTACTTCTTTCATCTACTATGTGATCATGAGAGACGGAGAGTGGAAGGTCCTAACCGCTGACGACATGTTTCACAACAATATATACTATGAACCGCTTTGGAACAAACGATTTAGTTCCTAAAATCCTAGGATTCCTATATAGGAATGGTTTGTTTCGTAGACAATTTAGAGGAGTTATACCAAGAGGTTGAACCTTATCGAAATTTTTCTCAGTGTCACTCTTTCTCTTCAAATTTTGGTGTTTCTCCTGTGCTCCATCCAAACGTTCTATTTGATCGGGCGGGGAGATGATGAGGTTCTTGCTGCGAGTTTGCGTTTGGGGTGCAAGATGCTATCTTCAAGAAGCCTACCGTGCCCGTCAGACATCTCAAGCCATTGCATGTGAGCGGACATATTAATGGAAAACCAACCGGAAGATGTTAGTGGATAGTAGCGCGATTGTCAACCTTTTGCCCTATTCATTATTCAAGAAGCTTGGTGGCAAAGAGGAGGAGCTAATTCAAACCAACATGACCATCACCGGCGTAGGAGGAGGCGCGCCAATTCCTTCAAAGGGGATCGCCAACGTCGAATTAACCGTTGGTAGCAAGACCATGGCTACGGCTTTCTTCATCGCTGACGTGGAAGGTAGCTATGATCTTATCCTTGGTCGTGATTGGATCCATGTCAATCCATGTGTTCCTTCTAGTTTGCACCAATTCCTCATCCAATGGGTGGGAGATGCCATAGAGATTGTTCACGCGGATAATTCGGTTGAGATTTCTACAACCGATGCCTCGCTTGAGAGCTCTGGGTTTGCTTGTCTTTCAGGTAGAGACTTGTCCAGCTATCAATACATTAGTTATGATGAGCGTGGATTTGTGCCTGTAACATTGAAGACGACGGATAATCGACTCAATATTATATTGTAAACATTGTTTCTCAATGGAAGACAAACTTCAATGGTTAAAGCATAGACTTGAACACTATCGGACTGAAAAGACCAATTCTTGTGAAGCTATCGATGACTTTGATGAGCTCAATAAGTTGGGCCAAGGTTTCACGTCGGCCGACCCTTTGGAACAAGTTGACATTGGGGATGGTTCAATGCCAAGGCCGACATTTGTGAACCAAAACTTGGATGCCGATTATAAAGCTAAATTAATCGCGCTTCTTAAGGAATATGTTGATTGTTTTGCATGGGACTACACGAGATGTCCGGTTAAGCCGTAATCTTGTTGAGCATCGGCTTCCCATCAAAAAGGGATTTAGGCCATACAAGCAACCGCCAAGACGCTTAAATTCGGCCATCAATGACCGAATCAAGGAGGAGATTGATCGGTTGTTTAAGACAAATTTTATCCGTCCATGCTAGTATGCGGAGTGGGTATCTAACATTGTGCCGGATGAGAAGAAAGACACCGGAAAGATTAGAGTGTGCATTGATTTCGGAGATTTAAATAGAGTCACTCCCAAAGATGAGTATCCTATGCCTATTGCCGACATGTTAATCAATGATGCTTCGGGGCACAAGGTTATTAGCTTTCTTAATGGTAATGCTGGATATAATCAAATATTTATGGCTGCGTAAGACACCTCCAAGGCTGCTTTTTATTTGTCCTGGATTTGTTGGTTTGTTTGAGTGGATTGTCATGACTTTTGGCCTCAAGAATGCAAAAAAGCCACCTATCAAAGAGCTATGAATCTTATCTTTCATGATCTCATTGGTGTGATTATGGAGGTATATATTGATGATGTGGTGATTAAATCAGCTTCACATGATCCTCATTTAGCCGATTTGCGTCTTGCTTTTGAGAGGACGCGCTACTATGGTTTGAAAATGAATCCACTCAAATGTGCCTTTGGAGTGTCGGCCGAAAGTTTCTTGGGTTTATTATTCATGATAAGGGCATAGAGATTGATCCCAAGAGGATACAAAGATCAAGGCAGTTCAAGCACCTCAATGTAAAAAGGATTTGCAAAAATTCCTAGGTAAAGTAAACTACTTGAGAAGATTTATTGCTAACTTGTCCGGGAAGATTATTCCTTTCACCCCATACTTAAGTTGAAGAATGAGGCTCATTTTGCCTGGGGGCAAGCCAACAATATGCATTCGAATTGCGCGCCTAGAAGGGGTGTACCTTTTCGATTGTATATCGCCGCCGAAGAGAAGGTGATTGGGGCTGTTCTTACTCAAGAAGATGAAGGAAAGGAGTATGTTTTTGCTTATCTTGGTCGTCGTCTTCTTGATCCCAAGACAAGGTATGCCCATATTGAGAAATTATGCTTATCACTATATTTTGCTTGTTCCAAGATGAGACACTATCTTTTCTCAAGCACATGTGTGGTAGCATGCCGTCGATGTAATCAAACATATGTTGTTTCGGCCAATCCTTTACGGAAGGGTAGGCAAATGGGCATACGCTTTAATTGAATATGACTTGACTTTTGAACCATTAAGAATTTTAAAGGGTCAAGTTCTTGCTGATTTTATCGTTGAGCATGGTATTAATGTTGATTATGAGGTGAATTATGTCACTTCTACCCCATGGCGGTTATATTTTGATGGATCGGTTTGCAAAGATGGTGCCGGAGTTGGAATTGTTCTTGTTAATTCTTGTGGTACTGAATTTCCTATGTCAAGCCGATTGAGTTTCCATGTACTAACAATCAAACCGAATATGAAGCTCTCTTATTCGGGTTGATCATGTTAGAAGCTATAGGGGTTGAACATGTTCAAGCATTTGGTGATTCATTACTTGTGGTGCAACAAGTTTTTCGGTGAGTGTCAATGTTTGGATGGATCACTTTGTGCTCGCCTCGACATGTGCCTTGATTTAATTGGTAAATTTACCGAATTTAAGATTCGGCATATTCCAAGAGAAGAGAATCATAAGGCCAATTTTTATGCTCAACGTGCTTCCTGGTTTTATCAAGGAAGGTGATCAATTGCATGTGAAATGCGTGCAAAGAGCAAACTTGCTTGCTCAACGTGCATCCGGCTTTGAGGTAAGAGATGAATACTTTCATTTACAACATTTGCCGATGCATGAAAGTTTTCTTGTTTCAGATTCTATTAAAAATTCGGTTCAACCAAAGTTAATTGGACAAACTGATGTTACTACTAATTTGGGACAGCAATGTAAATTTCTTTTAAATCGGTCTATTTACTGTCTTGGACAATGGTAGTAGCGATTTAGATGATTGGAGAACTCCTCTCTTGTCTTTCTTGCGGGATCCTACCGCTAAAGTGGACAAGAATATTCAGCGACTTGCTTTCAAATACACGTTGCATAATGGTGAGCTTTATAGGAGGACTGCCGAAGACTTGTTGCTAAAGTGTTTAGGGGCTGATCAAGCAAGAGTGGCAATGGGAGAAGTACATGAAGGCATTTATGGTACGCATCAATCGGCTCAAGATGAAGTGGTTGTTGAGACGAGCTAGTTTCTATTGGCCTACTATGATGGCCGATTGTTTCGTTACTACAAAGGTTGTGAAGAGTGTCGGCGGTTTGGAAATATTCAGCTAGTGCCGGCCGCTATGCTTCATCCTATCATCAAACCGTGGCCTTTCCGTGGTTGGGGCTTGGATTTCATTAAGGGCAGATTCAGCCTCCATCTTCGAAGGGGCATAAGTTCATCTTGGTTGCTACCGACTACTTCACTAAATGGTCGGAAGTAGTTTCATTGAAGAACATGACACATAAGGAGGTAATTGAGTTCATCATTGAGCACATATTCATAGATTCGGCATTCCTCAAACATTAACTACGGATCAAGGAACATCATTTATGGCGAAGGAGGTAAAGGATTTTGCCGAATCATATAAGATTAAGATGCTCAATTCATCTCCATATTATGCTCAATTAAGCCAATGGTCAAGCAGAATCTACTAACAAGACTTTGATTAAGCTTATTAAGAAGAAAATAGAAGAACATCCAAGAAGGTGGCATGAGGTCTTGTCAGAAGCTTTGTGGGCTCATCGCATATCGAGGCACGGTGCAACTAAAGTCACTCCTTATGAGTTGGTGTATGGTCAAGAGTCGATGTTACCCGTTGAGGTAAATTTGCATGCATATAGATTTGCTAAACAAAATGATCTATCTCCTACTATGTAACATGAACTGATGATGGACAACAACGATGAGGTCACCGACAAGAGAATACAAGCTCTAAAGGAAATTGAGAAAGACAAAACCCGTGTTGCTAGAGCCTACAACAAGAAAGTTAAGAGCAAATCGTTCCAAATCGGTGACTTAGTTTGGCAAACTATATTACCGATAGGGTCGAAAAAGCAATCAATTTGGCAAGTGGTCACCCAATTGGAAAGGTCCTCTTAAGGTGGTCAAAGTGATATTTGGGAACTCCTATGTGCTTCATCAATGAGTGGAGAACGCCAAGCAAAGGCAATTAACGGGAGGTATTTGAAAAAATATTTCCCTAGTGTTTGGCAAGAGGCCTAGTGCTCTCCAAACAATGGCCGATGCATGAATCGCCCTTAGAACAAAAAATGGCCGATACATAGTATCGCCCTTAGTTGCCTGGACAACCGATATGATGGGTATTCGTGTTGTTTGGTTTTCTTTGTCTTGTTTTCAGGTTCGTGCACCTCTCGCCTGAAAACAGGGCGGCATATGTTGAGACCCAAATTAGTCCTACACTAAATTTGGAATGAGCAAAGCGTAAGGGAATAAATGGTCATCGTTCATGCATGGACAACACCATTTTATATGAACAAAGCGTGTCAAAAGTGTCCTAAAATAGTAAAGGAAGCATGTTGCGCCGTCGCCGGCATTGCATGGAGCCGCGTCCGGCGCATGAGCCCGGCGGCGGCGTTCGTTCATGCAGCGCTGGTGCGTCCGGCGTCGGCGTCGGCGCCCGTTCACATGCGCCCTCGCCAAAAAATAGCTCTCTAGACCGCGTCTGCGCGAGCATCCGACGTCGCGTCGGCGCCCGTTCAAAAATGACCCGATTGCATAGCTCTCGGATCGCGTCCGGCGAATCGACGATTGCATGGCTCTACGGACCCGTCCGGCGCTGTTCTCGCGATTCTGCGCCCGAGATTTTCCTAATTCGAACCAATTTTATTTCGGGTTGGTTTTTAGAGAGTCCCGATGTTTGGAACGTCCAAGGACAGTTTCCTAAAAGGATAAGACCACCCTCCTCTATATAATAAGAGGTTCATGGCCGATTTGATCCCATCTACATCCAATCGACAATCAATCTACCCCTGTCCCGTTTGTAGGTCATCTTCTTCCTTCAACCCCTCTACGTTGCTGTTCGGCGGCGAACTCCGCGTTCTTCGTCGGCGTTCTAGGCGGCCACGCTGGTCCTAGGGCACCCCTCGCGTGCGTCCTCCCGACGGGTCTTCCCGGAGGTGCGTTCGGAGGTTCTCTTAGCCATCACCGAGCTCTACGCGCCCCTACCGATCCCTAGATCGGTTTGGGCTGCCACGCTGCGGTGCTCACTGCCCAAGGTCGATCGCGGCCTTCGTGGGTGTCCAAGGCCCTCCCGGTGTGTCGATGCGAAGCCCTAGTTTTGTGACAACACATGGGAATTTCTAGCATTTTTCTTTTTTTTTTCTGCTGCTGGTGAGAATTAATGTGGAGGCTTCGTTGAAGTCTCCGATTAGTAATAGTAGTAACCCCTTTCTTCACTAAAGCTCTCTAGACGACGCACCTCTATATCAACCGGTACAGGTCACACGTACGTAGATACGCCATCTCGCCAGTCAATCTTCGGTCCTTCCTTGCATATATCTTGATGAGCATATCACGTTGCCCTTATCCTTGCATTGCATGTCACCGAAGTAATTTGCATGTGCCTTTCGTCTTGCCTTTCCTCACGTAACCGAATCAGAGAAAATATATCTTCGATATATATCTATACCTAGCTACTAATAAAGCACGAAAATGACATTATATTCTGGAATGGATCAGGAACTTCAAGCCAAGCAAGTTGACGTCAACAGACATTGTAGAAATCTAGCGGCACTGTTTAGCTGTTATTCATGAACTTTGTTTCCTTTTATTCAGCTTCTGTTTTCATTTCATACTTTATTGTAAAGCTGGAAACCCCAGCTGAGGATGATGTATTGACCTTCTGGCTTTCTTAAAAGCCGAGTTATCAAACTCATTTTTTTAAAAAATAAAGCACGAAAAATTTCTACCCGTTTTTTCACCATTGTTTTCTTTCTCCTCCCCTTTCTCCAAGTCTCAATCGTATAACAAAAGTATAAGAGAACTAAAAATAGACTCCAGATTTTCCTTGTCCAAATCTCATCCAAGTAAGACTCAAACCCGTCGTATAGTCCTATATAGTCTATTTTGGGTCGCCCTATTTTTTGCCATATTCGCTAAGGCCGCCAGCCTCGTGGCGGGACTGCATGCGCGATGTCAGCGGCGGCCGTGAAGACGCCGGCTGTATACACATAGAAAATAGTTGCATGAACAACCCGATCGACGCCCAGGCGCGTCGGCAGCGGCAGCGCTTGGTCTGCGCCGCTATGGCACGATGTACGTATGTGGTGACCGTCTTGTCCTTGCCAATGCGAGTATCGATCAGTCGGTATAGATGGGTGACTGTTATCTGGAGAGAGGAAGTTGATAAATTGCACCGGCAGCGACAGGCGTGATCCGCCCGACAGCAACACCTCATTGAATTCATCCTCAAAAAAAAAATTCAGAGGAGCGCGTGTGGACTATGGAGACGTTGATGGATTGGAAGTAGAGGCGTGGGAGAGGATCCGATAACCGAGTCGAGAAACCAAAGTGTAGGTATTATTTTGAGAATAAAAAAGAGTCCATTGAAAGATAACAAAGTGTAGGTATTATTTTTGTAACATGTTTGTGTGTCGTCCTTCCTACTCCCTATTATAACTAATCAAAGATTAAAATTAGAGATTTTATGGGTCCTCCAAGACCACAGAAGCCAAATAGCAATATAATGTAATGACTATTGATATTTAATGGCAGGGTGTCTTGAAGTTAAGACTTGCTATAGCGGGCTATAGCAGGCCAAAACGGCTAAAATAAACATGATACAAATAGCGATGTACCGCTCAATACAGCCATATAGCCAGCTATAACGACACCGGTAACCTGCTGTTTGTTTACTTGAAATATAGCAACACATGGATAGAAGGAAAATTATAATATATTTATGTCTAAATATTTATCGACTTTCCAATAGAAGAAAAATTCTATCAAAACTGTGTGTTTATTTAGTCTTAACTAGCAAAACATGTCCGTGCGTTGCACGGGAAGTACGTGTCTGATATTGGTGCTAATAGCATATGTGTCTGATACTGCTAATTGTAAATGTGTCTCATACTAGGGAGTATGCAATAGGGCGCATTATTGTGCAATCACTTAAAAGAGTGTTGGAAGTAGATATAGACTTGTACCGACGAGGGTGGCCAGACCAAAAATTTTGTCAATAGTGTCAGCTATGTTGAATAGGATATGATTGGATATTGATAGGATAGGATTTGCCTTTTCGTTATTAGATTAGAGATGTTGATTAGTACTCCATTTGTTTCCAAGTTTCTATTTGGATTTGGATTCGGATTTGAATATAATATAGTGTTAGCTATGTCGGATCGCATATGCAAATTGAGTATCGGATAGGGTATCGGATGCTGAATAGTCTACCTCAGACATGGACAAAACTACGAATTCAGTCTCCAATACGGTTAGAAAATATCCATACCATTTGGATATGACATGATTTATTTGCATGAAATATAATCATTTGCATCTAATATTAAAATACAACAAAAATTATGTACGTAGATGTAGGCCTTGAGCTGCTTTGGCCTTTTTCCTACCCACATGCCGATGGGCTAGCAGGCCTTGCGCACAGACCCAGATAGCAGCTGGCCTTGTCTCATGTACGTATCTGCACGATGTGGAATAATCAGCCCAAAGCATCCGATTTGGACAGTTTGCTGAAAAAGATGACCACAGTTTCAAAGCAGCTAGGGGGCTGGGAGAAATCAACTTTTGGCAATGTTAAATATGAGCTCAGGAGATTGAATAGGGAGCTTGAAAGTTTTAGGTCTGATCCTCATAGACTTGGGCCGACATATGAAGAGACAAAAAACTGTTGAAAGAATTATGGAGCTCAACCATTGTGAGGAAGTGATGTGGAGGCAGAGATCTTGGATTACGTGGCTAGCCGAGGGTGACAAGAATACTCATTTTTTCATCTCAGGGCCTCCCAACGGAGAAGAAGAAATAAGATCACCAAATTAAAACTAGCTGATGGTACTTACACAGAAGATGAAGAGGTGATGGCGGCGTTAGCTACCGAGTTCTATCGGTCGTTATACAGTGCGGACGGCATTACAGATGTCGACCAACTGCTGGCCACAGTTCCCTCCAAGGTGTCCAGGGAGATGAATGAGATGTTGCTCGAGCCTATCAAACCGGAGGAGGTTAAAAAAGCTTTATTTCGTGTGTTTCCGACCAAGGCGCCGGGTCCGGATGGCTACCCGGCACATTTCTTCGAGAAGCACTGGGACCTTTGCGGAGAGGAGGTAACAGCAATAGTCCTAAAAAATTCTGCGGGGTGATGAGGATCCATCAAAGGTAAACAACACAAATATTGTGCTTATACCAAAGGTGAAGTGCCCGAGAAGGGCTAGGACAATTTCGTCCTATCAGCTTGTGCAATGTGATTTATAAAATTGCTTCCAAGACGGTTGCCAACAGGCTACGTTTGGTTCTTCCTGATATTATATCTGAAGAACAATCGGCGTTTGTACCGGGAAGACTGATTACAGACAATATCATCACAACCTATGAGTGCTTGCATTACATGAAGAAGAAGAGGGCTAAGGATGATCGGTTCTGTGCATTAAAGCTTGATATGAGAAAGGCATATGACATGCTTGAGTGGGAATATCTCCAAAAGATTATGACCAAGTTGGGGTTCAACCGACTTTGGGTACAGATGATTATGAGGCTAGTAAGTTCAGTCTCTTTTTCAGTGATGTTTAATGGTAATAAGCTGGATTCGTTCAAACCGTCTCGGGGCATTCGTCAGGGGGATCCTATTTCTCCCTACTTGTTTTTGTTGGCAGCGGAGGGCCTCTCAGGCCTCCTAAAATTTTATTCTCGGTCATCAGCGCTCATGGGCATTAAAGTGGCTCCCTCTGCTCCAGTGGTGAGTCACCTTCTCTTGCGAGATGACAGACTGCTGCTCTTCAAGGCGAATAGGGAGAATGCGGACACGGTGAAGAACGCTCTGGACTTATATTGTCGTGCTTCTGGACAACGCATCAATTTGGAGAAGTCCTCAATTCATTTTGCTAAAGGATGCAGCAATGCTTCCCGGGAAGAGATCAAGGACATTCTTCAAGTTCATACCGAGGCTCTTAATGAAAAATACCTCGGCCTTCCATCGGACGTTGGACAATCTTCTCACGGGTGCTTTTTCTTATATCAAAGATCGGGTATGGAAGAAGGTTCAAGGGTGGATAGAAAGATGTCTCTCGGCCGGAGGCAAAGAAGTCCTAATCAAGTCGCAGAGCCCAAGCAATACCAACATATTCGATGGCTTGTTTTAGTCTACCACGAGGTCTATGTAAGCACATCAATGGCCTTATACGTGACTTTGGTGGGGAAGCAAAGAACGGAAAGCGGAAAGTCTTTGGGTGGCTTGGGATGATATGATCCTTCCCAAAAGCTCCGGGGACTTGGCTTCGAGACATTGAGCTCTTCAACTTACGATGCTCGCCCGCCAAGCTTGGAGGCTGCTCAAGAATCCGGAGTTTCTCGGTGCACGTGTTCTGAAGGCGTATACTATCCCATGACCGACGCGTGCTCAAGGCTGATCTTGGCCCATCTCCGTCACGCGTTTGGAGAGCTATTGTGGATGGGACTGATGTGCTCCGTCAAGGTCTGATCCGAAGGGTGGGGACAGGCGAGACGACTAGTATCTGGGACTCTCCATGGCTTCCTAGAGATGGTATGTTGCAACCTTTATGCCCTATGAAGGAGAACCCGCCGGCGATGGTTTCGGAATTGATAGATGAAACAAACAGATCTTTGGAAATCTCAACTCCTACGAATTTTTTTTTCGCCCATGGATTGGGAGATTATCGAGAAGATACCGTTATGCACTATGCCACTAGAGGATTTTTAGGGCGTGGCATTATGAGAAGACCGGAACTTTTCAAGACGGTCAACATACCGGATGTTGGTTCGCGACGGGGAGACTATATGCGCCATCTTTGAAAGGTGATCGAAAGGGTCCAACACGAAAGCCCAAGAAAGAGAATGGAGTGAGCCGTGGAAGGTGAAAGTTCCATCCAAAATCGGGGTTTTCCTATGGCGCTTGCACGACATTCTATCCCCACCGAGGGCGTAAGACACCACAGAACATGGCGGCGGTGGAGCTTGTTCGATATGCGGTGGCTTGGATTCATGGAGACATGCACTCCTTGAGTGTAACATGGCAATATGTGTATGGGCTCGAGAGTGAGGAAATCGTAGAAATTTCTGAATTAGATTGATACCCCTGATGCAAAGGTTTGGCTTGTCGAAGTAATGAAGGGGCTCAAGCATTCGAGTTGGCGAAGAACGTGGTGCGTCTCGGGCAATATGGCACGCCCGGCGGCAAGCTATGCATGAAGGCAAATTTCCAGAGCCCGCTCTCGACTCACGAATTTGTCGAGCGCTTTCTTCGAGCTTCGATATGTCGGTCCCTATGGTGAAAGAACCAATGAAGAAGAGCTTGCGAGGAGCTCGGTGGATCGAGACCACCGATGGGTCTTCAAAAGATTAATGTTGACGCGGCCATCTCAAAGAACTCACCTCGGGCATCGGCAGCAGCGGTGGCTAGGGATGAGTTCGGTCGGTTCATGGGCGCCTCGCTTAAGTTACGGAAGGCTGTTTCTGATCCCGAGATAGCGTAGTGGCAGCTTGTCGAGAACGCTAGCACTAGCTAGTGACTTGGTCTTCGAGTTTCAGAGTGGCTAGTGATTGCATGGGTGCTGTTAAAGCTATCCAGGAAGGTGGATTGGGAGTGCACGGCTCGCTGGTGCAGGAGATCAATAGCAGGACTAGAAGCTTCACAAGGGCCGACTTCGTTCACGAAGGTAGAGATGCTAATGTTGATGCTCACCGTCTAGCTAGGAGCCATGTTACGAGCTCCATAGGTAGATATGTTTGGTTTCTGTCGCCTCCCGATAGAGTTTGTAGTTCTTACAATGTAAAATTAATGGAGGCCGGCTGTTTTGCTCAAAAAAAAAATGTACGTATCTGCACAAGTGCCGGTGAACACGGATGGCACGGCAAGTGCGTGCTTGCATTGGCGTGGCCCCATGGCATTCGGTTGGGTGGCAGGCCGGCAGCAATGCAATGCAAGCGCCTACCCAAAGTTCCCAACCAACAAATCCAACCGCGTTATATGCGCTGCTACCCAGGATCGATTCGGAGACGACGGACGGATACGGCACCTGCACGTGTGCGCCGCAGTGGATTGGGGTGGGCCGTGGCCATAGCCCATGGGCCAGGCTGACAACGCTGCCCAGCAGAATACGGAAGACAGAAAAAAGTGGCAGAAAACGGTGGGCAGAAAAAAGTGGCGAAAAAAGAGGTGGTACTGAAATTTCCTCTCTTTATTAGTAGGTATAGATTATACACTATCATGCATATTGTTGTGAACATTCACTTATATTTCGATGTCATGGTTATCACAAAAAATATAACTTTCAAATTTTTACGAATGAAAAAACATAAGTGATTTGTACCGTTTCTATCATCGTCGTGAATGTTTGATAGTTTTTTCTCCCGGCAACGCTGGCTATCATAAAATATATTATAGAATTAAAACTTTATAGAAAAGATAAAACATAAATAGAAATGTTTCTTTGTCCTCATCGTTTGGTACAAAATTTTTGATTGTTCGTTCATGAACCACTATATAGTTTGGTAGAAAATAGCTCCCTCCTCCATACGGCTTAAGCGCCAGCAATAGTTGTGGTTGAATGGCTAGCCCTGAACACGGGATGCATGTTGTGCCGTAATCCGCTCGCTGTTATTATGTTTATTATAAATAACCGTGCCCAAATTAAACAATGGCTAATCTTAGCGCTAGCCCATCGTCATAAATTATTACACCCCTTGACTGCACCTGTTATCACAATTCATTCAGAGCTACCCGGCCCGTGGTTCATGCATTTTTGGGTACATATACATACATAGATAAATAAAAAGGAGAGAGGGGAGAGAGAGATGGCACTGTCTCGCCGCATGGCCGCACCATTCTTCGTCGTCCTTCTCGTCATCGTCGTCGCGGCAGGTGATCTTCGTCGTCGTCAGTACGTTGTCAAGCCTAGCTTGCAAGTACGTTTACATTATGGAATGAATTGATGTATCTGCCATGTCCTCCGGCCTTGTGTGTGGTGTGCAGAGACGGCGACGGCCACGGATGAGAAGATCTGCCTATCGGAAAACCCCTTTTGAAGGGCGCAAGGTGCGACATCGACCTGTGCATCCTTGATTGCATTAATGTGGAGAAGTCCAAAGGCGGCGTGTGCAAAGGCTTTCCAAGTGCTTCTGCAAGAAAGTCTGCTAGGCTGGGAATGACCGGCACGGATTTGGCAAGCCTAGTCGTCGACCATGTATATATGGCGTCACGCATGTCAGCCTTTTACACTCATATTTTAAAGGGATCTCTACCCACGCAATTTATGTTAAATCTCTATGAAGGACTAATTGTATTGAAAAGTGGATAAATCTATATATATCTATTCTATTCTATTCTATAAAGGAGCCAAGGAACTGAAATCTATCTATTCTCTTTTTGCACGCGAAAAAACCTACCCGCTTGCGTCGCATTCTCCGACCGGGCTTTTCGTCCCAATCGGCACAAATAATTCGATTCCCTCCCGATCTGGGCAGGATCTACAACTGCCCGCACGGCGGCGGGCGTTAAGGCGCATTGCGATCGCTCCTTCCTCCTTCCTATACCTAGACTAGACTACAATAGGCCGGGTATTCCCCACGGCAAACCATACCGATTGCACCCCGCAAACATCTTCTTGGTGGACGGATCCTGCATCCCCATGGACGCAGATGAAGGTGGTGCCGGCCGCCCAGCGGGCAGGCATTGGCGGTGCCTGGGACTGTGATATAGGTTTGTATCACATCGCGCTTCAACTCTTGCTTCTGCATCTTTCCCTTAATTTAATCCTGCTTGCTCCACTACCAGATTTAGCATGCAAATAGCTAGCAAGGGTTCAAGTTCTGACGGGCAGCAGTTGAATCCAAGATCCACGCGTCCTCTCACATTCATTTTCTTCTTTTCATCATTTTTTCAAGAGCACGCCTAGGCACGTTTTTCATTAAGTAGAAAGAGTGTTACAAACTATGGTCGATCCGTAACACGAGAATTACCTGAATCACCACACCTACTTCTATTAGATCTTACACTAGCGATTACATTAGAACAAATTTGTGACAAGAAAGAGTAAAGAGATCAAGGCCTAACTAGCCAACCTCCTCTTTCCTATTCCTGCCAAGTTGAGCTCCTTGGCGGAGAGATCGATCCACCCCGCTGCGAGCCTTGAAACAACTCTTCTTTTTTTCACTCATCTTGCCCCCGAAGCAACCACAAACTTCTGCTCGATCTCCCGAATCCACGGCCTCATCCTCGACCTTCTCGCCGAGCTTACGAATTAAAGCAGGACCTTTCGTGCTTGAACGGTTGCATTGGGGGTGCGTGGTTTTAGCTGTAATCGTGCACTCCTCCGCAGAGAATGGACTGACACCGGCGCGGAGAGCGCGTGGCGGGCCCATCCTTGGCGGGGAGGAGTGTTGAGGGAGAGCATATCGCTGCCTCAGCTCCTCCCGGGACCGACCGTGTCACATGGTCGACATATCGCCGTCGGAGGAGGAGGGCAGCACGGCCCGCGTTGTCGATGTCCGCGTCGGGCGGGCGGAGGAGGAGCAGACAGGGAGGTTGCCGGCTGTAAGGTGACTATCGCCAACCTCCTCCTCGATTCCGCCTCAAGCGAGCCCCCCCACCATCGACCCCTCCGTCCTGCACCATCAACAAGGATAGGTCCATGGGAGGCGACATCCGGCACCTCCCGGAAGCCCGCGTCCCAACGTCGTCCAGTCACCGAGGGTGCCGCGATCGGAGGGACCACCATTGCCCGGCACGCTACCGTCGAGCCGTGTGCGGGGGAGCATGCTGCTACGTCGCCACCCTCCCCGACGCCTCCCATCCACGAAGCATAGCGGGTCATCCGTGAGTGGCGATAGCGGTTCCGGCAGGACCAGTCGGGTCCACCGAGTGGTAGCCACTGGAGAAGGCAAGCCCGTGGCGAGGGAGGCGACAATCTCATCCAGCATCGGGTCGACCCAAACGTGAGGCTCTACCTCCCTCGAACGACACCAACAGTGGGTCGGAGGCGATGGCGGCGAGCCGAGGATGCGGCCGGTGATGAACCGCTGCGCCGCATGCCCGGACGCCGCGCGGGCGACGGCGGGCGTGTGGCTCCTCGACGTCGATGACGCTACCCTCCACAGGCCGGGTGTGCTGCTCTCATCGAGAGCCACATGTGGCGTGCGAGGGGTGGGTACGCAGGCCGCCCGTGTAGTAGTCGGGCGAAGTCGGACATAGGATCTGCCCGATGACGATTGTAGCACTTTGGGCTGGGCGCCGGCGGTCGTGTGGCCATCATTCCCTAGTGCAGCGTGCCGCAGGAGAACAGGCTCCGCAACGCCAGCGAAGGCGCCCTTGCCGACGCCGAAGGCGAGACCCACAGATTCCTTGCCCAGTGCGCCGTCTTTGAGCGGGCGAGACAGCGTGGCGGGAAGTGCACCGGGCAGCGATGTCATGCAGCTGTGTGTGTCAGGGTCAAAAATAGATCACAAGGAAACCATAATAAGCATATATAATAACAAAACAGTAAAATGTGCAAGACTTGTCAAACATATCTTATAATCTATACCTACTAATAAAGAGAAAAAATTTCCGCCGTCCCTCCCTCCGGACCAGAGGATCGTCGCCGGCCATCAAGATTGATATCAATGGTTTTAGATCTAATTTTCTGTCCGCCTCTCTCCGCAACCTGTCCATCGTAAGTAAGAAGCAAGCAAATCGAGACACCTTCGACTCCCACCACCAACCCAAACAAATCGATACCCGTCCCAAAACGTACTAAGCTTCTTCTGTATCCGTCAAAAACTCGAAGAACGCAGAAATCGATATGGAATCCACCCACGCCATGACTAAACAACCGGCTTCACACCCAAATAATCTCAATCCCCATCGAATCAATCACCAGAACACCTCAACAACACGGACCACTGATCGAAACCCTCGACATGACAATGCACGGGCACACCAGGGAAGGACGATTACCGCTCACGAGCGGATAAGGAAAATGAGTGTCGCGTGAGGAGAAAAAAGGAGAGCAATTAAAAAAAAGAATAAAAGAGAAAAAATAGATCCAGTTGGAGATGGAATGCCTTTTTTTAGGCGATGGAGATGGAATGGCCGGGCTTAACACGGACATGAGACGGTTAACAATTTTCTATTTTTATATATATATATATAAGTTTTATTTATGTTTTGCGCCGTGTTGATGAAACAGGTAACATTTTTCCCATTGAGAAGCATGCATCCACATGTAACAATGCACATATATAATACATAATTTATTTATTTATTGGTCATCAAAGAATTCCACAGACCACGAATTTGAGTAGAAACACACGAGTGGCTTCGAGCCATTTTGATAAATTATTTGGCAAACAGCTGCACTAGAGAGTTTTTTAAAATATGCTTTCACAAGACGCCATGTAGGATGAGCTAAAGTCGGAAAAGCCACTACTTTCGACTCCTTGTCACCTCAAAGCTCTTAGAAAGCATGTTTTTAGGGGCTTCATCGGTAAAAGCTATTTTATTGTACTCCGCTTGGCAGAAACAGTTTCTTAAGCCAATGGAGAAGCCCGCCAAAGGTGACCTTAAAATTAAAATTATAATATGTTTTTGTCAAATACTTTTATGCATTGCAAAATTAAAATAATTGACAGTTTTAACTTATATTAAGAATGTTATGTTATTCATAAAAAAAAATTCTAGACTTAAAATTTATCGAAAAAATTAAATATAAAAATATGTATCACTTTTTATTATTGCTTTCTATAAATATTTAATTTTCTCCGTTACAACGCCGCGGGCATATTTGCTAGTATATCCTAATAAATACTACTTTCTGCATGCGCATCCGGATGCATGCGCATTATGCACACATCCCTCACCACTCATTTGCTAATTGTCGGTCACCACTCATCACTCTCCCGCTCCTCTCGGCGACACTCACGACCCGCGACGCGGCCCCCAGAGAGCCGCCACGGAGGGCAGCCCTGTGCGGCGTGCCCACTACGCCGCCCGCCGCGGCGCCAGCGATCTTCCTCCCACCACCACCACGCGCCATGGGCGCGCCGCCACCCGCCCTAGGGTTACTAACTCTCCCCATTCTTCTCCAACTCGGTGGGTATAGTTCCCGGCCCGGTGAGAAGCGGTGGACCCGCGGTGGGAATGGTGGATGAAACTAGGTGCGATCGGCGGTGTAGGGGCTGGCGGGCACGGAGTCGAGGGCGGGCGCCATCGCCGGACTGCCCGAGTCGCGGACTTTGTGATGGATGCATGCGGGAGGGGGCAGGGAGGGGAAGAGGAAGAAGGTGGTCGCCGCCGGCGGCCCAGGGTCTCACCTAGCTCGGCCAGCTCCGGCCGAGACCCTACCGCCCCGGTGTGCCGAATGGACTGGCGGCGGCAGGTGCTGGAGGCGGGGGCAAAGGAAATCGCGTGCGGCGGGGTGTGCAGGCCGGAGCGGCTTCCGCCGCTGACGCTAAGCGTTAGTGAAGTCCATAATATATAGTGTAAGTTAAATTTGCTCTTAGGAGCATGTGCTCCCACACCGGACCACTGGATACGCATTGTGATCCGTGCTAGCACACTTCTCAATGCACACTTGCTTTCCGAGAAGTGTGCTAGCACGGGATCACGGTGCGTATCATGTGGTTCATAGTGTGGGAGCACATCCCGCGCTCTCCATGAGTTCAGTAAGTTGCCAATCAAACTCAAACATAGAACACACAAAAATTCAGAAAGATGGTGCTGCTACTGGAGATTTTCCTTTTCTGCTATCCTAGGTCACATAGTCTCTAGATCTATAGATTTCTTCGTCAGCAGACGTGCCAAGCCACCAACGCCGCAGGAGACCGAGGATCACCTCTGGAGGGTCCTGCTCCGGCACAGGTCATCAATACGTCGACGAGGCCATGTCGCGGCAGCCCATCACGAACCAAGCCATGCTCTGGCAGCTGGACGCCGCTGACCGGACGCCATGCAATCGAGGCTACTACGCCCTCGACACCTTGAAGCCAGATGAGTCATCTTCACCAAGAGGAGGCATCGCCCAGCAATGGCCAGATCACACGAATCATCGCCACCGCCTGTGGCTTCTGGTTTCTCCAAAGAAGGTTCTGTAAAACATCTCTGTTTTTCCAGTGCAACAAACAATATAAAGGTTTCAGAAGAAATGCAGGAGGTGCTTGACCGTCTGAGCGCCATGATCGCCGATGCCCATGAGCTAGTCCTCTTCTTTGCGAACAACAACAGACGTTGCATTTCACCCACAGCCTTACAGCATGTATCTCCTGTTGGGCCCACTGCATGTTTGGTCGCCAGATGGAAGCACAGCATGTCATTGACTTCCTACTGCACACACAGCATCCTGGTGTTGAAGAACCAAAGGTGCTGCCGCATTGTTCGGTCCCTTCAGGGTCGGAAGAGCACGCTAGTCGCCCATGCCTGCAAGGATGAAAGGGCGTGGTCATTTTTCAGAAATTGTGTTCTTGACGGACCATGACTTTGCATATGATGGGTTAGCAGCTTTCAGAGAGAAGGATTATGTGAAATGAGACAGCAAGATTGTGGCACGTCAAATTATTCTTCCAACAAAGATGGGACAACAAGGAAATTGCTTCTTGTTGTGGAGGAGGTAGGTGGGGATCTCGAAGAAGATGTATGGAACAGGCTGTACTCTGCATCTAAACACTGGATGCCCAGAGGTAGCAAGATCATAATTTACAAGCCGGTCTGACAAGATCGCCAAGCTTGGGACAACACGGCCTCTAACTCTGAAGCCCCTGTCGCATGAGGCGTGCTGGTATTTCTTCAGAACGCTAGCGTTTGGGGAGCGAGAACCCATGTCACATCCAAGGCTGCTCACCAACTTGGCCATGGACATTGCCGCGACGCTTAATGGGAGCATGATCATCGCCAACGTCTCCGCCCGCATGCTGAGGGACAGCTTCAGCATCCATTTCTGGGGCAAGTTCGCGAACTTCATGAGGTCGCAGTTCCAGAGACATGTCTCAATTTTTGGTAAAGCATCCATACGACCTGCTGAACCAGAACAAACCAGTGTATTTTTGGGAGGATACACAGGAGGTCTGAGCAGGTATATGCTTATGGAGACGCAAATCTTCTGGGAGATTCGAAGCCTGGCAGGGAGGTCTACCACCCTATTGTAGCTACGTCTATGCTTGTGAGATTCAGGAGCTGAAATCTTCTAGAGGAAACAAGAGGAACGCGCTCCGCAAAAAAAACAGTGGCGGCGCTTCCATACTGTTTTGTGATTGACTGATTAATGGATTTTTGTGTCATCTAGCTGAGAAGGGCGAGGCGTGTTTTTGTCTTTTGTGCCTAGCACTGCAAATTTGCTCCATTTCAACTGTGTTTCAATTTCCACCTGTTCTCATCAAGAAGACAAGAAAGAAAGGCCTGACGCACACCCATGAACTTAACCGAGAGTTACCGAGAAAGTAAGAGATCAGTAATGGAACTGCTATGGTTTCAGAAAACAATTAGCAGCTTAAGAGTAACAATAACTACCTAAGACATGAAATACGATCTAACTCATGAAAAACATGACATAAATTCACAAGTGTGACCATAGCTAATGCTGCAAAATAGTGGCATATATACTTACCACAGAAAAAAAGAGTGTAAGCCCACTTTCTCGTGCAAGCAATCTAGAAAAAAGTATTGAGCCTCTTTGCAGTGGCTGGTCAATTTCCTTTTAACTCTGGGCAGTCACCAATAAATAAATTGTTTATGTGTGCAATTGCGTCTGGTCCACCAACTGATTTAAGCTTTGGACAAATATAAAACCTCAACCACTGAACTGATTTGAGACTACTGCTCCACAGGTGGCCAGGAATGTACAATATGCATTCACAAAAACAAATATGCAGTTCCGATAGGGACGTCAGGTACTTTCTAGGCAATTGGGAAACGAGGCAGAGAGAAATCGCACAACTCCATAACGTCAGCTTTTGGAGGGGCATGGTAACGAAATTCCACTTTTGCCAGTCCAGACTTCGACAATCGTGAAATTTCCAAGTCTTCCAGGCAAGGAAAACTTCTGAATCTATTAGCTGGCAGGGAAAGCAAAGCCACAACCTGAAATCTTAATAATCTCAATTGCAGGAGATATATGAGGTCATCCACAGTTTCAAGCTATAGCAGTCCATAATGGTTAGGTCAGTGAGAAACGGAACCTTACAGTTGGTACCGATTCTAATCTCATGCAATTGGAAATTTCTATTTTCTTGAGAGCCACATATAAGCTGGCTGTAGAAATATTTTGAGGTTTGATAAAAGTTTCCGCGAATTTGTAATCTGTACGTCAGTCAGGGGATAACAAAAGTGCTATATTGTTGTCATAACTATGAATCCGCTCTGAGTTTTGTGGAGGAAACCAGCTTGGAAGAGATTCACCATTATAGTTTTTGATCTTCAATTGCCCTCTCTGTCCTTCGTCAGTTGCACCTTTAAGAATACCAATTGAACGAATACAATGAAATTGAAAATTCACTGATTCAAATTTCTGCAGATTGACCAGCTTAGCAAAAGCCAATAGGAATGTCATCAAATCTCCCAATTTAGCGTCAAATATCTGTATGTTATAGAGGCAAAAGAATGCTGAAGGAAGGCTCTTGCAAAGGCTAGTGTTGAGGATTTTAAGGTACCGAGTAGCTTCATATTGGTAATACTATTTGCAAGCCTGACTTAGAGATAGAACAGACCATAACACGCATGCATAAAAGTTGATTGAACCAGAACCACATCACACTATCATCAGGTTCACCACGCCACAGCTCGCAAAAGGGTGCGTAACTTTCTATGCTTGCATAGATTCACGAACTCAGAACACCCAAAATGAATATTTCCACCATCAAGTACCCTCAGATGGCGAACATTCTGAGGGATTCTTGAAAAATCATATGTGTATTTTATTACACAAAGTACTCATCTTTTGAAACCAGTTGTGCCATATCATGCATCAAATCATGTATTACATATCTCTTCACCAGCCATGGATGTTTCTGAAAAAAATGATAGATGTGCAAGTTCTTCAAAGTACTGACCACCAGTATGTTGAAGTGAAATGTTAGGTTGATGTTCCACAAAAGCCTTCGGCCACCCAAATTTCAGCTAATTCTTCCTTTTTTTATAATCGTAATCTTTTGGGTATATAGCACAAAATGCTAAGCATCTCTTTAAATAGAATGGCAAATACATGTAGCTCAACCTAAGAGATAGCAAAATATCTGTTTCCTCTTGTCTGCTCCCATATAGCTGACTGTTAAGAATCCCTTCCCAATGTAATGTGTCAAGTTTTAGGATTTCTTAACAGACGTCCAAGGGTTTTTTGCAGCTAAAGGAGAGCCTTTCAACTTTTGTATTTCCTCACCAATCCGTCCAAATCTCAGGATTAATGTTAGAGCTAGTAGATCCAAACACACAGAGCTTAAAAAAACTCCCAAAATGGCATTTTTGTTCAAACCCTCTAACGGAAAGGGGTCCATCGTACACACCACATCAGCAACCTTCGAGACCTAGTGGTTACAAGCATCATGCTTCCTGAAGTACATTTCTAAAAGGTGCACAGAAGCACTTCCAATCCATCTCATTTTCATTCCACATGTCATCAAGACAAGTAAGAACCTTCGAAGTTTTCAGGCTTTTTGCAAGAGCAACCTGAAGAAGATTCAAATTGTCGATTTTGGCACTTCCTCCTCGGAAGGAGAAGATTGGTCCTAAGGCTTCATTAGTTAACCTCTTGACATCAAAATTATCTGAGACACAAATCCAAATTACCAACTTAAAGTGGCGTATCACTTCTAAATTGTTGCAAATATCTTGAGCCAAGGTGGTTTTTCCAACGCTTCCAATTCCAACAATTGGCAAGACTTGAATACTCATTATTGTTTCATTACTATCAATGGTAGCACAAAATTTGGTAACTTGATGATGAACAAACTCCATTTCTTTTTCCTCTTGTGTCCGTATGACCGTGCTATTATCTGTTGTATACCCAAAGATTGTGATCAACTTCTCTTTTTCCTTATCACGACCAAAAATTTACGGCTCAATGGGGAAAGTGGTGGTCTCGTGCCTAAATGATTTGTCAAACCGTGGAGTTAAGCTTGAAAAAGTGCCCATTTTTCTCAAAAATTTGCCTAGAAAGATAAGCGAGCCTCTTTTGGATACCGCCACCTTGAAAAAAGCTACCCCGAGGAAACTGTGAAAGAAGTCAATGAAAGCCGGTTCCATCAGGATCCCATTGCCCTCTACCGAACCTTTTTCTCATACCATCTAAAACTCATCTAAAAGGTCTTCCACATCATACACTTGTGATCTTCGGTTTTGAAAGGAGGTCAGCCACAAATGATCATGGATCCTCCACTACGCCGATCAATGAGGTTTGTTAGAGAGAATATGCTTCCTGTCTATCCCTCCAAAACCCTAGAAGGGTGGGCAATATAGTAGCTATACATGGCCTCTATTGGGCCTACACTCATATACACTAACACCCCCAGCGATGCGAACTTTCACGCAGGCCCGGAGATCAAGACTGGACAACAAAGAAAGCAACACACCACGGGGCCCCTGCCAAACTAGCCAATTGGGTGACGTTGAGGTCGATCCGGACCCGAGAACGCCGAGGAGGGAAGACCCCTGGTGAAGATGTCGGCAACCGGAGGTGGTGGGGACATGGGTGACACGCAGACGCGGAATCCAGGTCCGCGGACAAAGTGCAAGTCAATCTCCATGCTTCGTCCGCTGATGTGCTGAACCGCTGGTGGAGAGATAGACGCGGCCGTAATGCTGTCAAGCCATGCGCAGACGCAGGGTGGTCTTGGTGAGCGGCCGTGAAGCCGCTAAGAGCCGACGAAGTTTTCAAAGACGCTCGCCATACAATCAAGTAGCTTACAGCCCGATACT
>JADLZK010010773.1:0-33926 GCA_015847255.1 Hyparrhenia diplandra | reverse complement strand
TACAGATGCTGAGAAGTCACTAGTTGGGGGTGTTGCTCTTGCTCTGAAGGAGGTACTCGCTCAAAACAATATAACCCCATATGGTTCAATTTGTGTGGATCAGAATCCAGGGATGCATTTTTTCTGTTGATTCTGTGCTCGGGCACCATGTGTCCACCGATATTATTGGCTTGCTTGATATGATAGTCATGTGGCGTACCAAAATGGGATATCCAGTGTTCGGACTCTTCATTGGCTCAAGGAATTTCCATTATGTACAGGACAACTACAGAATGATATATATGCATGCATTAAGCTTTGGAAATACTGAAGCGGTTAACAGATGCTCCCTTCGTCCCAATTACTCTGACCATGTCCGAATTCATAACTAAGATGTCACTTATTTTGAACAGAGGGAGTACACGCCACATGTGTGTGTGTGTGTGTGTGAAAATAAAATAAAATGAGATGGGATGCAACTTTGGACATCTGCCGCAGATTCATCCACTTGTCTATGTGTAATCATTCAACTTATGAGACACTTGTATAAATTATCAAGGAGCGATAGCTGAAAAGATAAACCAGAGCTCTCTCGTACAATAGATAGATGGTTATTTATGTATTCACACGTGATACGGATCCATGGTTAAAGTACTCAGTTGCATCGTGATAACAGTGTCTACCAAATTTTTCTGTGGGAGTGGGGCCACTGGTCATGGGCCTTGGTCATGTGCTTGGGCTGTTAGAACTTCAGTTTGTTGGGTTCAGGACTCGGCTTGTGTAGGCCTGATTCACCTGACGGCCTTGGGTAACCAATGCTTGCTTGCTTGCAACTGGGTTGGGCTGCGGGAGAATTATCGCCTGAATATCAAAAAATCTCAGATGGATTGGGATCTCTACAAAACGAAAGCTGGGTCGATTTCTCGACCCGTTAGCGTGCCACGTCACCCGTTAACCCGCTACCGTTGGATCCGGCGAGCACAATGTGAACCATCCGATTGCGGATCAATTCGGTCTCGGCCCATTAGCAATGAGCCCGACGAAGCTCCTAGAAGCTCCTCGACCGAGCTCATCACCTCCTCTGCGCGTGACCGGGCGCCTCCTCCCGCCGGTTTCTTTTGAATCGCCGCCGGAAGTCCACGTGGATGAGGGTCGCCCCCATGCCGGCCCCGACTCCGCGACGCCCACGCCCCAGCGGCCTCCCTCAAACTTCGATTCTTTGCCGCCGGCGCCGCCTCTACCTCCGCCTCCGCCTCAGCCTTTGTATCAGCCCACGCCATGCAACCGCCCTGAATCCTCGGCGATGGAGCAGCACGGCGCCGTCTATGAGGGATGACGGCGGGGAGGTCACAGCACGGGCGGCGGCCTCACGCGAGCCAGCCCCGCCGCGGCTGCCGAGACGCCCGCCGGCGGCGGAAGGCGTCGCGAGTCCCATGTCGTCACGCCGTAGCTCGGCGTTGCCGCGCCGCTTCGCTTGCGTCGTCACGCCCCGGCCGGCAACCGTGCACACCTCCATGGCTCCGTGCGTTCCGCCCGCCTTTTGTTGCGCTCGCGAGGGATGACGGCGGGCGGGCGAAACAGCACGACGTCGGCCTCGTCGATGCGGGTGGTGATTCTGGCAGTATAGGCAGCCCACGGGTTCGATCCTCAGCGATCGCGCCTTGGGTGTCTCACCGGGATTTATTCCCGCGAATAAATTTCAGAAGAACCTCTCAACGCGTGGAGCCACAATGGGACTGCGATGCACCGTCGTCGCCGAGCCTCGATGACTCTAGTGATCTCTCCATGGACGCCAGCGTCATGGTATGCGTGTATAGTTGTAGGTCTGTTTGTATATAGGTGGTGTGTGTGAGGTGTGCGTGTGTGTGTGTGGTGTAGGTGTGCGTGCGTGTGCGAAACAGTCTTCTGTAGTGTATCCGGATGAGAGGTGTCAAAAAAAAAAAAAAAAGGGTACATGGTTGAATTTCTTGCTTATCCCAGTGTCACCCAGATGCTCGATAAAATGCCCAGTGAACTTGTTTTCCTTGAGACATTGCATCAATCCTAGTGATCGCTAACACTCCATTATCAGTGCAGATCATTACCATGAACTTCCTAGGGTGACTGGAGGTACGAAGCTACTGCGTACTCCCATGTTCTAATGAATTATTCTCCTAGAATGACTTGGAGCGTTCAACCATTTCATAATGTCAATTATATGCAACTATTCAAGTAATTAAACCTAATTAGCAACGTTCTGCCCAAAATCCATTCGGTGGACCTTTCTAAGTTATTTAAGCGTTGAGAGATTAAAGTGCCTTATAAAGCATCCTCTTATACAATGCAATTTTTATGGCTTGACTTTTACAATGCTATTCAGATTGATAACCAATTAACCAAATGTATTTCACAAATGAAATCAAATCGAGGATAAAAATGTACCAATCATTTGCCTTTACAAAAACATCCTAATCATTTGCTTATCCAGTGTCTGTTGGTGGCAGGGGTGGCTTACCCAGCAATAGCAAGGGTTTCTGCTTGTGATAGTCTGCTATCTGGGACACTTGTGACATAAATCATCATATTTGAATGTTTTATTTGAACTGTTGAACTATAACGGATGGAATGCACAGAGTAATTATATGGCCAGTCCATTACCAGATTATCCACTTTAATAACCTACTACTCACAAGCGGTTAAAACTGGATCAACTGATGTTGCATCATATTATTAGCAGTAGACAATCTACTTTATTAATAGTCGTGTCTCCTTGATCGTTCAAATGCTTACTGTTAAACCATTTCTTCAGGAGAACAATTTCCATTGTTTCAGGCATGCTACTTGCTGTTGCTACTTCAACATATGCCAAGTCAGGTAGATGGAAAAAGCAACAAGAAGCAAAATCTTGCTCTGATGCAAATAGAGACACCAGGGAATAAAGAACTGATCAAAAACAGCACTGATGGTAAGTTGGTCAAAACAAGGAATAAATATTATTATGGGCTCAAGTAGTTACATTTTCTGGATGTTATTTTACTTAAGAAGATTTTCCCAAATGAAACAAATTACCTTCTTGGCTTTATAGAAACAGACGTAAGTAATACAACTTTCTTTATTGTGTTCATTTCAATTATCTTTCATACCGATACTACTCTAAGAATTAGAACACGCATGTAATCTAGGTGCTATTAAAAAAAGAATATTTGTTGTCTTACATTTTGTTATCAATATTCACGCTTCCTGCTGGAGGCAGTGGTGCTGGCCTGCATTGGACTCTGGTCACAAGACTGCGGTGGATTCACTTGGCGCATGGACGTTGGAGCAAAGATCCTTTGCAAATTCCATAGCAGTGAGAGCAATCCTTCTAGGCGATACGAGCTGCTGCAGAGATTTATATAGTTGGTAGATAACTAAATACCTGTTGGTTAGCTTCATTTACATTTTTCGTGGATGGCATAGGTTCCTGGTACTGTTATTAATGTGGGATTTCAAGGGCTGTTGCTGACGGAGAAAAAGAGATCAATGGCACCTCTATTAGAGGGTGAGGGAGGCAAAGGAGGCACACTGGCTGAAGAATATGTATAGAAAAAGGTTGCAATAGATGTAAGGTTACTGTCTACATAATGAGTAGCACATTTCATTATGCTTGTGCCAGTTCAGATATAAATTCTACATTTGTGCTAGAGTATATCAACATCAAGAATGAAGTAATTTGACTTGAATTTGTGCGATGATATCAATGGTTCAAATATGGCCACATAGCGGCAATGCCGCGTTGTTTTTTCTAGTATGAACCCAAATAAGAGCTCGTGAAAACGTATCTACAAAAGGACTTAGCTCAACCAAAATGGTGTAAGCATAAAAATATCTAGTAAACTCAAAAACATTTTATGTTTAAATTTATTTTGAAAAACTTTCTATGGCAAAATTATTAGATACAGCCAACATGACTGCAAGTTGAATGCATTCATGCTATGTAATCATGTTGGTCGCATATTATGTTTGTTGTGAAATATTTTCAAAATATGTTTATAAATCAATAAAATTATTATTATTATTCTTGATATTTTTCTCATTTCCTGTATGTATATATATATTTTCGATTAGTCTAAATATTTCCATGAGATTTAAATATTTTATCTAGATTATTTATATCCCAATCTATTTCTAAGAGCTTTATTAGAGTTTTTGAAATATTATACACATTTTTTTAGGGTTTAAAAACTTTTTAGCTTCATAAGGTTTAAAAAACTCTATTAAGTAATTAACGTACTTTTTGATTAAAAATACGAATCAAAGCTTCAAGCCACTTTAAATCACGACAAATAGATAATTTGAATGGTTTTGAGAGCCTAAAGGATAAGATGTCTAATTTTGAAATATGATATCATACACATATTTACTTTTAAAAATAGAAAAATAGCCTAACCATTTCAAATTGTTTCTGGTGATTTTGTGACACATCAGTGGAGCCAACCTATCATTTGGTCTACCTCTTTCTTTTATATAAAAAAGACATAACATTGTAGGAATACAATCTTTATATCAAATTTGTATCTATATACGATCAAAAACTTTGTAGTTGATATCTTTTTTATTTAACATATTTTAAAGGGTTATTCGCTTTAAGTTACCAGATTTTTTAAATTAACGTTTTGAATTTTTCAAATGACCTTGGACACTAACATAGTCTGTACCTTAAATAAGAAAACATAGTCTATACCAAAGTTGTAGTGTCCAGTAAAATAAACAGCTTTATAGTTGGCAACCCTTTTTATCTAAGGTTGTTTAGAGTCTCAAATATGTGTTTTAAGTTTAATTCATTGTTTTTTTTTTTTTTCAAACAACCTTTGATGTTGACTTAGTTTGAATCAAAGATGTACTCCTCCGTTTAAATTATAAGACGTTTTTGACTTTTCTAGATATATTTGTTTTGTTATTCACCTAATTATACACTATGTCAGTGTCTAGATACATAATAGAAAAAATGTATCTAGAAGAGTCAAAAAAGCTTATAATTTGGAATGGAATGGAGGTAATAGCTCTCAATATGTTGTCCAAATTTTTACTTGATAAGAATTTCAACTTTATGAAAAAGAGCACTAAAAAATCCTCTTTATCAACCAGCTGGTTAACGCAGGGATGAGCTCGCGGACGACATGCCGACACAGTAATCCGTGATGATGCTGTTCTGCGGCCTGCCGCCTGCCGCCTGCCGGTGACGCTGTGACGCTTGCATTATCGGCCGGTAGCAAGCGGAAAGGCGGAGAATGCCGGGCTCGCCGAGAATGCCCGCGAGGGGCCGGGCGCCCGGCCGACGTCGGCGGCGGTCTCCGGCGCACACACGAGACGCAATTTCGCAAGCGCCAAGTACGTGCCTGTGCCGCGAGTCAGCGACACGTCTGTCGACTGAGGCCCCATAATGGACTGCCAGCCTTTGTCTTTGGTGTGGTGCCGGCCGTCACTATCTCTGGTTACCAAACTGACGACGCGATTAACGTTGCTGCGGCGCTTTGTGCCATAGGAATGGGCCCCGGCCTCATGTTCTCTACTGGCAGCACACACACAGCACAGGCAGAAGGGACCAACGAGATAGGGCCATGGCAAACACACTGGTTTACAGAGGTGGACGAGTTCAACCGGGACATGGATGCCTGCCGACCGACACCCAAGTTCCAACCACAGTCCATCGCATCGCACACCAGTTACCTCCGGCCCACGGCAAAGAAACGAACGAATAACAAGCTGTGATCCGTGATCCGGAATTCCGGATGCATCCATGCCCGCGCACAGCCAGCCGGAGTGCGCGCGAGCCAATCGCCGGGCGGCCAGGCTTGCCGACGACTCGCGCGTCAGAGACTCAGAACAACGAGCAGGGTTGCTCAGTTGGAGCTGTCTGCTCTTGGATTCATTCTATTCTATTGTCAGGTTCTCGGCGGCGGCGCGGGCCGGGTGATGGATCGTCGGCGCTCGATAGCTGTCGTCGCCGCCAGTGCCAAATGCTAGTACATTTTTCCATCTGAATTCCGCGGACATGGACGTATCCGGCTCCATCGAGCTTCTGTGGCACCAAACATTCGCCGCCTTACAAGGACAAACAGGGCCGGCGGTGGCCTGCCTGTCGTCAAACCCCGTCCACGTCCAGTCCAAAGGGCCAAGGTAGCAATGTCGGTACAGAACCACAAACAAAGACTGCATCAGTGAGTGAGAATGAGAGATCGATCCATCGCTGAGACTGGAGATGCAGATTTCCGTCCAATCCTGTTGCTGATTTCCGTTCCATGACCCATCCATCCAATCTAGCCAGATGCGTTGCGTCCAGGTGCAGGCACAGCCGCCGCCGCCGCACGAGGACAATGCACGCCCGCCGGTGGTCTTGACAATCCAGGCAACCAGCCCACGGATTGATTGATAAAATGGCAAATGCATGCATGGAAGTATGAGACAAACGACAGTGTCCTCGATCAGTTGCTGCTGGTGCCAAAAGGCAAAAAGTAAAAGGGGTTCAGTTCTTCAGGCGTGGGAGAATTAAAGAAACGGGAAGACAGTGACGTCAAGGTAAACGAGAAGGGTTTGAGACTGAAATGCAGTCACGAGCTCACTCCGACTCATCAGCTACTGCGCCGATTCACTGAACGGAAAACATACAGCAGCACCCTGTGAGTTGTGATGCGATGAACCGACAGACAAACTGCTCTTGCGTGAGGCTTTCCACGCATAGGCTGTCGTAGGTCCATGGATGGCCGTTTAGCTTGACGCCCTTTTCCTGCAGGTACTAGATACATGCACCACACTACCAATCGGCAGTGCTGAAATGCATCTCGAAAATTAGCAGCGATCGAGTCGTAAGAAGCTAGCGGCGTCTCAGCCGTTCTTTTGAAGAGCGCTCACTCTTCAGAAAATTTGAGTCCTGATGAAGGAACAATTAACAAAACCGGCCAAAGCGCATCGAAAGACGACCCGATTCAAAACAGGAAGGAAACAAAGGAGGAACGAAATGGCTGAAATGCCCACTAGTTCTTGAGCTCAACTGCGTCCATAATATGTGTATATAATCCACTTATCCACTGATGAACCTTCAGGTTCACTCAAATCAAATATGCATCTAACAGATATTCCAAAGGTCATGTACCAGCGTCAAAATCACTAGCATCCAGCCATCCAGGTACGTGTATGACAAGCAGTAATCAGGCCTGGCAGTAATGCCCGTTTGTGCAGTAGCAAATGCTTTTCGTACATACATATACATACACCAAAGACACGTGTATGAACAAAAGAACGCCACATATGACATGTACATATTGCTTTCCTGTACATTAACTGGTTCTAGAAGCGCAGATCCATCCTGACGCGAGATTAGGGAACCCATGATGATGGCCGGCCAGGGCGCCGGACACCATAAAGCTAGGCAACAGTATCGCAACACCTAGATAAGGATGTTCCCATCTCACAGAGCCATACTAGTATTTCTTTTTTATGCAACCCATCAACTAATCTGAAGGTTTTGAATGATGTTCACTTTCTCGGGCAATCCTGACAGTGACTGTTTCTGCCATATGCCCTACAGGCATAGATAAAATTGGCATACCCCCTACGGCCTAGAACTTCTCTTTCTCTACCAACTTTGGTACTCTCTCGGTTCTAGTATAAAATTGACGCATTTTACGTTGGTCAAATAAAATTTAACTAGCTGTATAGAAAGTATTAACAACATTAACATCTTTTAATAAATTTGTTACAAAAATATATTCATGATACTAATCATGTGCTATAATATCACACTTCAGTAGATGCTAGAAGCGAAGATGTTCAAAACCATTAGACCTGAAAATAGAAGGATAAGAAGTTCCTAAAATGTCTCAGATATTTTTCCCTTGTTTGTTGTACTTTTGAGCATTTATTGGTTATAATGGAACATATAGTTTATGTGATCACCTGAATAATTCAGGGTTGTTTGTTCCCCACCATAACCTACCACAACTAACCTTAGACAGTGGCAAGCCACAAATGGTGTGGCAAAGATATTGGTGACCACACTTTGCCATGACTAAAGGAATCTTGTCACCTTTGTTGTACTCTATGACATGTGGAGCCTAAAAAATCTTGCCTAAGTTTTGTCATCAACCAAACACTTGTCAATTTGGTCAAATTTGTCTAACATGAAGTGTGGCTAGCAACTAAACAACCCCTTTTATAATAATCAGGCCTGATCACGATCATGTCATCTCTATCTGTAGCACTAGAGTGGGGTGAGCTCGAGTCATCGCTATCTCTAATCAAGCATAGTCTGTCCTAAACTACGTAGATCCTAAGCCCCTACAAATTAATACTAAAATGAGTTTTTTCTAACTTATTTTTCTAGTTCCACCATTGGTCGTCGATTTCTAATAACTCGTGGAGTCGGACTGCGTGGTTCCCCTGTCATGACCCGGGAGATAGGGGCCTAGAAGGACAGGGCCCACGAGGGGCAAGGGGGGGCAAGCGCGGCGCCGCCCGCAGGCGCTTGCGCCGCCGCCGCCGCTTCCGCCTCCACTCCGCGGTTTCTTTGGCAATTAATTCGTGGAAAAAGGAGGAAATTCATTAGGATATCTTAGGTTTTTGGTGTGCAAGGGAATATTCCATCTCTAAGGAAGACCCTTATTAGGAAATTAAATAGGATTTGCTTGTAAAAAGGTATTTCAATCTATAAGGAAAACCTTTTAGAGAGATTGCTTGCGATACAAGTCCCACTAGCAGGGCTATGAAAGTAAGGGGTCTCGTAATCTTTCGGGGCAACAAGCAATAAAGAAAAGTTATCCCTACTCTTCCTCTCCTCCCGCCCCCTCTCCCTCCGCACGTCGTCGTCGCCGCCCACGCCGCCGCCACCCATGCCAACACCCCCTAACTTGACCAGGGCGCCAGAGCCGCGTGTTCTGACAGTCGATTCACGGTGCGTGATATTCCCCTAGTTTGGTATAGTCCTCACAAAATGAACTAGGAACGGGGAGCGGGGGAGGATACACGTACACGTATAACCAAGGTCTCACGAGTGAAATGAGATGAGAATGAGCCGCGATAAGAGGTGGAATTATGGGAGGTAGAAGGGGCCTTTGCCCCCCGCCCCCCAAACCCCCCCCACACACACACACACACACACACAGAAACTTCCTTAAGTACCCTTATAATGTTTGTTAACTATAGCACAAAAACACGAAAATTTATCTATTTTTATCATAATATTATGAATTCATCTATTTTATTTTATGAACACTAACTACATTGACATGCAAAAGCATAAAAAAGTTATGAGAATGAGTTGCGATGGATGTTGATTTGAAGCAGGTGTGGATTGTAAAAGTGAAATAGATATTTTTTTAAAAAAATCTAGCATTAGTTACAGGTAGATTTGGAAAACGGCGAAGAGCAAAAATTACAAGATACTCCTACTTAGCCTTCAATAGTGTTACTCCAGATTTCTGAAATGAAGTTTAAGCTACGTATTGGACGGTTGGACTGTTGGGCGGCACTCAGTTCATCACTTGAGCTCACTAATTTTTTTTTTTTTTTTTTTTTTGAATTACACGAGTACAACGCGAGACACTCACAACACGCACGCCACTCTCCCCTAAGAACACACGTCACGCAAACCCTACCCCTATGAGCACCTCAGGAAGGGATTGAAAGCACCGGCGGTCAGGAGATTCCCGAAGTCACCATGGGCACCTCGTCGTCGGCGGGAACGTCGCTACCACTTAATGCACTGTGCCGGAAAATCGCGGAAAAATCCTGGGAAAAGGTCTGCGGCACCCGGGATTTGAACCCCGGTGGGTAGCGTCCCCACCTGGACCGTCCTAGTGTTTAGTTGGTGAAATATATTAGGTTCATTCTTTAGCTGAAGCTTTTTGTTTGTATTTGTTAATTATTGTCCTTATATAAACTAATTAGGCTTAAAAAAGATTTGTCTTGCGGTTTTCAACCAAACTATACAATTAATTTTTTTATTTACCTATATTTAATGCTTTCTATTTATGCGTCAAAAAAGATTTGATGTGACGGATCTTGTAATACTTTTTGGGTTTAATTTTCACCAACTAAACAGGCCGGTTCAGACGGCAGATCTTGCAGAAACCAACACGATCTAATCTAGTGGTACTCCTATCTTAGGATACATAAACTCGATCGAGATTGGATCGTACGTGAGCCGTACAGTGGCACCCACAGGTCCCCACTCCCCCAGCAGCACAGGCGCCTCGTCACGTGACCGGGAGGACACGCACGTTGACACGAAGCATACATGCATGGACTGTGGGCTTTTGGTGATATCAATTCGTCGGGCTTTTGACGACGGACGGCATCTTCTCTGGTAGCGTGCAGGCTAATTTAGCCCGCTATACAGTATGCATACCGTACGTACACAATAGATTGGGCCTCCAAATCCTAATAAACGACCGTGATAGCCCCCTAAAACCGCCCGCAGAACACCTACACTACTTTGCAGTCTCCCGACCGCACCCACCTTGTTTCAGCTAGCAGTGCGTGCAGCGGGCAATCGCCGTTGGCGAAAACGATGGCCTACTAGCGCAATTACGCCCCCGACCGATGGCTCACGGCTACGACAAACGAACTAGCCTGATGGTGTGGTGCGAAACGTACGTGGTAGGCGGCAGGCGCGCCACGGATCGGGTTTGCCCGAACACGTGAAAAAGGACCGCGACCGACCCTTGTAGGAGCATCTCATTGGATACGACAGACGACGAGGAAATCCAATCCATCAGAGGCGTAGTACACGCGCACCACCACACCAGTGCTCTGCTTCAGTGCTCCGCCGAGGGCCCGCCCTAGGCACAGGCACAGGCGCGCATGGAAAAACCGGGAAATGCGCCCTTCCACCGCTGCTGTCCGCACGGTGGAAACGCGCGCGCGTCGCACGCCGGCCACGACGACGCGGACGCGCCCCACAGCCCCGTCCTGCTCCTGAGACGGAACGTGCGAGCCGCGCGTGATTCCCCCGGCACCACCACGCGTCCCTGCGTCCGGCTCCGCAGACCGCACGGCCGCGCAGCCGTGGTGCCACGCCAAGGGACAGCGAGACGGGCCGTGGGGTCACCGACCGGTTCCCGTCGACGCCACGGCTGCGCCACGAGACCCCCGCCTGGGCCCCCGCACGCACTGAGCCACTGACACGGGATGACACGGGATGAATTGCGCTTGCGCGCGCAGAGCAAAAATATCACGCTGCTATGCTATGGGCTGGGCTATGGACTGGACTGGACCCCGTCGTTTTCGCGGAAGACGCCTTGGGCGCCAGGAGCAGTAAATGAGGCAACACGTTGGGCAAGAGCACGCACTTGAGCTTTGACCGGATTCTACTACAGTGCACTGGGACTCTGATTACGCTTATATATAAATCTCGTGCGGCTCATCATAACAACATATCATAAGCACTCGAGTTTACTCCTCCATCTCTATCCATCCATCCAAGTAGAAGACACACACTCTGAGACAGGCAGGCTCACTAGTGGGAGATGGTGACCACGATCGAGGACCTCCACGCCGACGTGCTGGGCTGCGCGCTGCGGCGCCTGGACGGGCGGTCACTGGCCGCGGCGAGCTGCGCCACGGCCGCGCTCCGAGCGCTGGCCACGGACCCGGAGACGTGGCGCGCGCTCTGCCTCGCCGAGTGGCCGTCGCTCGCGCTGCTGGCAGCGGCCCAGCCCCAGCGCCGCCGCCTGCTCGCCTCGCTCCCCCCACAGCGGCTCTTCGCCGACGCGCACCCGTTCCCGTCGTCCGCGGCCGACACCGCCGAGTGCCCCGTTCCCGTCCACGGGGCCGAGCTGCTGGTCTCCGCGGTGGACGTCTACTACAGGGGCGCGCCCCTGCTGTCCCGCGTGGTGGAGACGCCCGCGTCGTCGTCGTGGTTCCTCGCGTCGCCGTTCCGGGTGGAGGCCATCGAGCGGAAGAAGCCGTCGTCGCTGGCGGCGGCGCCGTCGCCGGCGGAGCTGGAGCTGAGCTGGGTGGTGGTGGACCCGTCCGTGGCCGGGCCGTGAACGTCTCCAGCCGGCGTCCCGTGGCGGTGGACCGGCACTGGTACACGGGCGAGACGCTGGCGCGGTTCGCCGTGGTGCTGGGAGGGTGCAAGTTCGAGGCCACCGTCGCCTGCTCCGAGGGGGCGGGCACGTCAGCGAGGTCACCCTGGCCGTGGAGGACGCCGACGGCGCGGCGGTCAGCGGCGAGGGTGCGGTGCGGCTGCTCGCCGCGGCGATGGAGGCGCCCAGGAAGGGAGGGGGAGGGAGAGCCCGAGGAGGCCAAGAGGCGGTACCTCGAGTTCGTCAAGCGAAAGAAGGGGAGGAAGGAGAGCAAGGCGCGCCGCGAGGCGCTCGTGGACCTATGCTGCTCTGCTGCCAGCGCTGTCGTCGTGCTCACCTGCCTCGCCGCTGTCGCGCTCCGGTGATCGCCGCGCGACGACTGCTGGGATGGCCGGACGGGCGCATGTACTGACAACTTGATTAACCGTCGAGGCGTCAAGTGCAGACAAGACGTGTCATTTAATCAGGAGTATTAGCGTACAACATCAGTAGCCATCTTTTTCTGTAATGCTAATGCCTTTTCTTCCCTGTAACAGTTAGGAACTGTACATCATCATGTCCTGCACTGATGTGCATCGTTTTCCTAATATTATCATACACAAACAAACAACGTGACAACAATACAGACGAAAATATCCCCCGGCGAGAGCAATACAGCATAGGAAGTTTATACAGATGATGAACTGCAAAGCATTTGTTTCAAGCACAGTGCAAACGGGGCAACGTAGGAGTACTGTTCTAGAATAGAACAGATTCGAGACGACAAGCAACTACCATCCGCAACCTGGAAACTTCTAGATGTTTTCATCTTTTCATGTGGCTACCATTACGGATTTAAAGCAGCACCTGTCATGACAAGAAACACAGCATCTGATCCGGACAAGCACGTTACACTCGGGATGTTTATTTAAATACTAAACTTTATTTATGTTCAAGCAAAACGTACAAATTCGGCAGAATATTGCACATCACGTTTCATATGTAAGAGCTTCCATATCTGACTGAGAATTGAACTAGAATGGAACATTGGAACTACACACCAGTCACACCAGGCCTTCCTTTGCCAGCCGTTGCTAATTGGCTTAGGAGGACCTCTCGCTCCTGGGAGAGCATACCAGGCCTCCTCTATCAGTCGTTGCTGATTGGCTTAGGAGGAGGACCTCTCGCTATTGGGAGGGCATCTGTACCACGGTCTAGTTTGGCCTTTGCGATGTCCACATATATGACCCGACCGTTCAATGCCTGTCAGGTGTTCGCATTGCTCAGCTCTTTTCCAGATGGCACAAAGAAGAAAGAAAAAAACAACAAACAGTAATATTTAAGGAGTAAATCTTGCCTTGCCGTTCATCTCTTCCCTCGCGTTATTAGCTTCCTCCTGGGAAGCAAATTTCCTGAAAGCCGAATCCTTTTGGTATGTCGGTCACCTTATCCCTGACGACGGTAGCTGCACTCAAGCAAGAAGCCCAGCTTTGGTAACGCATAACAACAGCAGGCAGAATAGAAACGCGCTCTGGCAAAGTGGCGAAGATAGACCTTCCATTACTTGGCCGTAACGTGAGAATGCTTCTGATAGGCTTTCCTCCGTTGCAAATTGTGATAAACCTGCAAAAGGGCAGAGGACTCGGATGAGGTTATAAGCAGCTGTGGACAGTTGCCCAATGGTCCCTGTGACTCTCAGTTGTTTACGGTGTTAGTGCTTTAGCTCCCACTTAGCTCAGGTAGAGCTAATGCAATATCAATATCATAGAAGAACATTAACAATGTGTACTTGCAAGAACAACATGACTATCAACTGGTATCAGTGTGAATATGTGAACTTTAATTTGGCACAGTTAAGAGTAAGGCAGCATAGATTAACAATATACAAACCCTTGCTGGAATATCTAGGGATTTTGCACTTTTATTTTCTTAACAAAAAAAGTAGTATAAATCTAAAAAGTTAGTTGGGATCCACAAGAGTTCCAATGCTCAGTAATACATCAATAACTTTAAAATGTGCTTTTTGTAATTTCTTTCTTTCTTTAAGACATAAAGGCATATAAAGCACTAAAACTTACCGTGTGTTTGGTTGAGGGTTGAGGGGGTGGGTTGAATCCAACCCGTTTTTTTAGGTTGGGTTGAACCCATCTCTCGTTTGGTTGTATGTCGATTTTAGGGATGGAGTCAACCCATCTCACGTTTGGTTGAAGGCATCGAAAATCGGGGTTGGATGGTAAGATGACAAAGTGTTAGTGAGGCGTTTTTTGCATTAGGGCCCCTCAACTATTTAGAAATCGGTGAAGACTATATCGGTAAAACTTTCTCTCGGCATTTTATATCGGGAACCCCGTAAGAGAAATCAAATTGCATTTTTTTCGTCCTTTTCTCCTTTCCTACACGAGCACCGCGATCCGATTCAGGGCACACGAAGCCGCTCCCGCCTCAACGCCGAGTGTCTGGCGCGACTCCGCCGTAACCCGCCGCGCCGCCGCTCGGGAGGGCGGCGCGAAAGACGAGGAGGCTCGGCTACGGGCGAGCTGAGGAAGCCATGGCGGCGGCGGCGAGCACGACGCGCGCGCTGAGGCTAATTGTCTCTGGGCGGCGGGCTGGCGGCGGCGAAGCCGAGGGCGGCCTTGGCTGAGGGCGAGCCATGGCGGCCGCCTTCCCCAGCGACCTCCGCCCCGGCGAGTGCGGGTCCTTGGGGACGACGACGGCGGCCACCGCGAGGCGGACGAGGGCGGAGAAACGACGCGCCTCGAACCCCGCGTGGGTTCGCTCCGTCCCTCGTAAACGGGGTGGATTCAACCCGCATCTACACGGCATATTCCTTCGAGGTCGAACCCAACCCCGTCCCAACCCTCATCCAAACACCCAAAAGTGGGTTGAACCCGTCCCCAGTCCAACCCACCTCCCAACCAAACACACGGTTAGTGTACCAGGTCCCTAGATAACAAAAGTCCTTCTAGAAGAGTGCCCACATTTGGAAGCAGATACCTTTTTTATTTCTTGAACAAGCAGGAGAGAGCTGTGTAACATTATATTAAAAAAGAGAACAAAAACATATACAAAAAACCACACAAACCCACACCAAAACCTATGTTGTTACACAAGAGATCCTTCTGATCAACGATGTTGGCAGTTTGGCACCACATCAACTTGTCGTGAACATTTTAATTCCTTGAAAACAAATGGACTAAACGCTAATGGTAAAAGGGTCTACTCCTTCCGTCCCAAAAACAATGTACATTTCACTTTTCAAGGAGTTAAAAATTTGTCTAACTAAATGTACACAAAAAAAATATCAATAACTACGATTACGATGTGTAATTGCTAGTATAATATATTTTTCATAATAAATATATTTGGTGATACAGATTTGGTACTACTTTTCAATAAATCAAGTCAAACCTTAAAAACAATTGACTCCTCGGAAAAAACGATATGTGTGTTTCTTTTTGGGGCAGGAGAGCAAGTATAATAAAGAGCTATGGGTGTGTTTAGAGCCCCAAGTTTCTCTCCAAAATTTTCTACACTCCCATCACATCTCATCACATCGAAACAATAAATGCACCAAAAGACGAATGTCCGGAGTATTACCACATGGTAGCATAATATTTACCACAAACAAACGAAACATGCTCTGATCTTTTCGGTTCGCTACTGATTGCCAAATTTTGGCCAGAATTCCAAACTTTGCCCAAAACGTTTGGCCTCTAAACACACCCTATAAGATGAAGTTCAACAATAGACCCAAGTGCTTGGCTACAAGTCAAGTTAAACAATAGTTGTCTCCTCTTTATCTACATTTTTTTATTACTATTACTATGTGGTACCATGTCTCACATTCTCCTTCCTATCCTCACATATACTTGCTACTTGGCCACTGCTACATAGACGCCGAGTCTAGCTTGTTGCTTGCCTTAGGTTGGCTGTAAGACCAAGTTCTCCTCTCTTCTCCTCTATATCAAGATTAGAATGGCTACAGACCTATAAGACCATTATTATACTTGCTCTAAGTGTGTGGGGGGAGAGAGAGAGAGAGAGAGAGACTAGACAAGTATAATGCAGTTGTAGCTAGTTGATGCACAATCTCTAAGGAACTTTGTGAGAGACCCAACCTAGAATCTATTGGACAGTTTCCATACTAAGTGATGTCACAAAATCATATTCATAATGGATGGTTTTCTCAAAACAGATTTTTGTCAAATCATATGTCTTCGCTCTCCTATCATTTACCTATCGCATCTCATTCTAACCATTTCTATATATCTATTTCTTAAATTCAATGTCACATCACTATTTTGCTTAGTTGGCACACTATTATATGGTGAAAATTTCATAGATGAGTTGTAAATGTACATATAGCCAACAATGAGGTTTTATTATTAGCCATGGTTTTAGAAACCAGAGACTTCGAGAAGCACTAATCTCTTACAAGCAGCAGAGACCCAATCATTGCGTTGGCACGCATTTCAAGATTCAAACCGCATGGTTCTGATTATGCGTATTTTGTGGCACGAAATTGCAGTAATAAATTTCACAATTTGGCGCTACTTCCCTATGATTTTGGTTTTGATTTTGGTGTTACCACTAAATTAGCCTTTTGGGACTGCGTTCAGTTAAGAAGAGAACTCCAATCACACACCCTAAATCGCAGCTACTTATCCATTTGGGAGGCAGCCTACAAAATTTGAGGGATAAAATTCATGGTCAACTCCAGCCGTGCCCCGAAATCAACCCCCGAAATCAACTTCATGCGGCCAGCGGAAAGCGCCAGGCAGCCATGGCGGACATGCGCGCTACGGCCAAGGCAGACCCGGCCGGGGTGGCCGGGGGCGAGGAGCGAGATCTCGCTGCGCTCGCGCGGGAGAGATGCGAGCAGCGCCGCGGGCCGCGTGGGCGAGGTCGCGCGAGAGCTTCGTCGGCCACGCGCGAGAGCTCCGCTCCATGGCCGGCCGCCGGCGTCGTCGTACAAGTTCTGGTGCGACAACACAGGGCGCGTCAAGCGGTACAGCATCACCGACGAGAGCAACAGCCAAGAGAGTTGCTGTGTCTGCTCTGTCGCATCTCGCCCGCAACCTGGTCGAGTCCGCCGCGCCGTGCCTTGCCGGAACTCGCTGCGCCGCCGAGGCAAGGAAGCCACTGCTGGCCGCGCCCGCGACCGGGAGCCACGCCCGTAGGGCCTCGCCGCCCGGAGGCCGCTGGGGCCGCGCCGCGCCGCCGAGGCATGATGCGACATTGGCGCCGTTCTTGGGCGCGCCGTGGACGCTCGCACCACCACGCCACCCGTCCGTGCAGGACAATGCCGTGGACGCCCGCGCCGGCGGCACCATCGGCATTTTGAGCGCGAGGTTGCCGACCATCACCCGCACGAACGGGCACGGGTCCATGGCGCGCCGCTCCTGTCACACCCACTCCCTCCCACACCTGAGCTCACCGTTCTTGGCCGGGGAAGGCGTGCCGGCGACAGCGGAGGGTCAGGGAGCATCATCACGCCCGCGCGCGTCGATAGGACCGCTCGGCTCGGCCCGAGGTGCTCCATGGCGGCTTGGCCACGCGGGCCGGCGGCATGCAGCCGCGCGGCCAGGCGATGGGGGCATTCCGGCGATGGACAGCCCGGGAGCGCAGGTGCACGAGGTGTATCACGTCGTTGCGAAGGGCAGAGATGCCTGTATTTGAGGACGAGGAGGTATAGTGGCCCGGGAAGTCGGCGGCGGTCGCGGAGCTCGATGCGTCCATGGCGTCCGCGCTCTGGCGCGCGCGTTGTTCCCTGGCGCCAGGAGCGAGTGCGGTGCCGCATCTCCGACCACGATCTGGAGGCGGGCGGCGGAGTGGGAGGTGGAGATGGATGGCGTCCAGGGTGGGGCCGCCGCCGGCGACGGTGGCGGGGTGCCGGAGCGCGTGCGTTCCCACGGACAGGAAAGTGGGAAGGGAAAGTTGTGTGGGACCCACTGAATAGGGGTCTCCTGGATCTAGGGGCCTGAAGTTATAATTTGGGGTGGCGTGAAAAATAGGGGGTCAGTAGAACCCATTTGGAGTTCATTTTTATCAAAACCCTCAAATTTTTTGGGTAGAGGCGCAAGTAGGGCCACCATCGGAAGTTGCTCTTAGAAACTAAAAATAAGTGTAACTATAAATGGCCTCAATGGGGGCCTCAAGACGCCCGGCCTGTACAGGCAGGGCATTCCGTCGAACACTAGGCACGCATGCCCTGGCGACGAATCAGGCACTCACTCAACTGATGTGCTTCCCTTCCCTCCACCAGCGAAATGCAAGAAAGGGAGCAGAGCACTCGACTGGTCAAGAAGTAGGAGGAACGTACGCGCGCGTAAGGACTGAGAATTGGGGCAGGAAATGGGCAATTAAGGCAAAAAAGCCAACCTCCGACGAAGAGCTTGTAAGTGATGCCGCGCGACTGCGCGAGGAGCATGGGTCGCGCCGCCGCAGGGCTCCTCCCCCTGGACGCCAGGCAGCGGGAGGCCTCCCGCAGCGCCGCCATGGCCATGGCTGCCCCCTTTTATTCGGGACCCGCGTGTGGGACGGAAGCACTCCGGCGAGACGAGATTGCGCACAGGCAAAAACCTCGGGTCGGCTTTTATGAGCAGTGGACACGTGGCGTGTGTATCATCAGTCCGGCCCCGCCTATATACCAAAGAAAAAGAAAAAAAATAGAAAAAAAATCCATTTAACTACCTTGCCCAGCAAGTCTAAAACCAGCATACGATGGAGAACTCTCAAAAGTCAGTGTCATTCATTCAAATTATCTCAGTGTCTCACTTTAAAGTGGTTTTTATTAAAAGTGATTTATTTATTTATTACTTAAAAAGTCTAGCAAATACTTTTACTCCGTTTTAAATTACAAGTCAATTTGACTTTTTTTCTGTATATCCATTCTACTCCCTTCAGTTTAGAAGTCGTTGTAGGAGCTCTCACGGATACTAATATGAAACCCAAATGACACTGACGCCCCTATCGAAGAATCTTGCATCTGACACGGTGGTGGCATGCTGCAGCAATGCTAAGAGCAACGCTCCGGCTAGAATACTTTGTTTATTCAACTCCCGTACATGTTGAGGCTAGTGGACGACAGGAACTGATGTTTTGATGGTACTTTAGCTATGATCTATAGCACGTAGGCAGGCAACTATTGTGAGATAATTTTTGAATGTTCAAACGACGTGTATTTTGAGATGGAGGGAGATTATACATCATAATAATATGTCTAAATACATAACAAATGGATGAAAAAAAAAGCTCAAAGTGACTTGATAAGATCGATCACTAAGCCATAGAAAATATCTCTAGGCTTCTAAGACTTTCGAGCAAATTCTAAAGATAGATCCAGACACGAATAATCCAAATAAAATGTTTATAACTCGTGAAAAAATGTCTCAAAAAAATTGAAAACTTTATATTTAACTCTACAAAAATAAGTGAAATATCTTTTGTGACCGAAGTCAGGAAGGGAAACCCCCACCCTTCTATTTTTGGTATTTTTTAATAAAGTCCCAGCTTGAAATTCGCTCCCACTGGAATTCGAACTCAGGACAAGAGGGGTGCCTCTAGAGTGTCCAGGCTGGTTGGGGTAACCAACTGAGCCCAACATCCTTTGGCATAAGTGAAATATCTAGATGAACTTGCTTAATATATTTCCATAGTATACCTATTGAATATTACAATCTTCATAATGATCTGTCAAACTTGTTCTGGACAGGAAACAATTTTGCTACATCAACTTCGAAAAAAGAGCATCAAAATATAGAGTCTGCTGCGGTGCTCTGATTTTTTTTTTTTTGGAGTGCCAATTATCAAGAGAGAGCCTCTAAATCCTGCTATTTGGAGATTCATTTTACAGCCTCTTTGGAGATTCATTTTACGCAGTCTCTTGAAGATGCTATAACATGCGCACTTGGCGATCATTACAAATGCACATGCGAAGCATATACATTATTAAAACCAGCCCAGGGTTTGGCATGCCGAGTGACCCTGAATTTAACCCATCTGGCCATCATTCGCATCAGAAAATGAATTAGGTAGCTAATCAAGAGAAGTCTTAAACTTCCTGTTTCTTATAGGCCGAGCAGATCCATCAATAATGTTTTGCACACAAAGCATAGACAATTTCTCGCAGGTCGTCCATGCGCACGACGACGACAATTGTTTCGCAAAAGATTTGGCTTCCCATTTCCCACCACACACTAGAGCAGCGTGACCCAACAATTTTCACAGAATCCCAGACACCCAACTGCACTAGACGGCATCGATAAGTCTCAGGTCATGAGTTCCATTTATTCATCACCCATAAGGTAGCAGGTATCGACATCTCAACTCACAAGACTGTCATCATCTGGTATGACTTATGCCCAACGATTTCGATCGACAACAATTACACTCATTCACAGCAATGAAGGTGCACACATCACTCAGCAGCCTTTCCTTTCCGGCGATTGCTACCACCTGCTGAGGCTCCGGTGCCTCCGGTCTCCACCAGGTAGCAGACCATCGAGTCCACGTCCTCGCCGAATATGCTGTAGGCCTCCATGACTTGGATGTAGCTGAAGCCCATTGCCAGGAGCAACTGCATGCTGCGAGTCAATACGGTGTCTGGGAGCACAAAGTAGTCTTCACTGCCTCTATCTGCTCCAGCAACTGAACGAGAGGAACCACTAACTGCAGAACAGCAAAGCATGCCAGTTTCAAGCAAACTGATTGGCAGGACACTAAAGAGTTCTTGAAATGCCAAAAAAGGTGGACTTACTTGCGGCAGACGAAGATGGCTCTGCCCCTGATGTTGATGACTCCCTAATGTTAAGCTTTTTCTCCTTGGCCAGATATTCTGAACGTGAGGACTCCATCACCATCCTTTCTATTTCCCTCTCTGTTAACTCCAGATCAGAGTAGAATCGCCCTTCGGCCAAAAGTGCCTGACATTGCCAAAGCAAGAATTAAGTATATGCCATAACATTCTTAGATGATAGGCTTGTTTGATTTGTGAGAATTATCAGGATGGGAAGAATGGGAATAACTAGCAGTACTTACATTCTCAATTTGCTGGTCTTGCTGAGCTTTTATTGCAGCCTTCACCTGGTCCCTGTCAACATTATTGGTCTACAAAAAGGGAAATGAAGAGATTATTCAACAAGGCAACCAACCTGACACAGTAAACGTTATGAATTATGATTGACAACATAACCATTTACATCCAGAAAATGGCTAAATGTGTACTGACTACTACTTGCAGACAAAGAAAAGGTTCAATAAAGTAAAGAATTACCCCTCTAAGGGAGCTAAATCCAAGGCCTGCCCCAACTGTCTGACGACGGGGATCAACCACTGAATTGTAATGATTACCATGATGGTAACTTAACCTAATTGGAGGAACATCTGTGTTATAGCTTCCTTGAAAAATGTTAATGGGCTCTGCGATAATAGCAAACATGTTAGCTGATATTGGCTAGCATTAAAAAATGAACAAAAAAGATTATGCTTGAGCAAAGTTTACCTGCACTGTAGGAATATATGTGAATGGGACGATTGTACATCTCTGCAAATGCCTGAATCTCAACATTGTTGCCATAAACCTTAAAGAATCAAACAGCCAATTAAGATAAGAGCTTTGAATGAGTCGGGCAACAATGCTAAATTTCTCCTTTTAGAATTTCCTATTCTGTTAGGTCATATTATAAAGGCAGATGCTCACTGTATCCAATTAAGCACTTATTTAATATTACTGAAAGGTTTCCAAAGTTAGGACAAAATCAATGCTCTGCTGCATGTAGGCATGTATTAGTAAATATCAATGCAGACCAACATAGGTCCACGAGGGTTGACAGGGAACAAGAAAGCACAAGGAGAAGAAAAAATATATATGTACAACAGTTGTTTGACCAAAAAACTATAGGTTTTACAACTCACAATATAAAAAGAATTGCACACAATCACATCATAATACCACCATATTAGGTTACCCGCACTGACTTAGATGGTTGGGGAAAGAAAAAGAACAAATAAAGAGGTGGGAAGCAAATAATTTGCATCGCATATATTCAGTAACTAACCTTATCTCGCCTTTTTCTCTTACAGTATAAGGTAAAACCTTCAGTTATGAACTGAGAGAAATGATCACGTTCCCTTTCCTGGAAATGGAATAGAAAACAGTGATGAGTGTTTCAGCTGTATGGATAATGGAGTAGCGGATTATGAGAATTCATGGTAATGCATGCAGAGAGATATCTGAAGTAACATTAAGGGTGAAAATGATCAGAAACTATGTTACAAATACAAAACAATAAAAAATGGAAAGGATTTCTCCATATTTGTGAAATAAAAAGGATAAAAACAATAAAAAAATCATGAAATCAGTTAAAATTGACAAACTTTATGTTTTTTGTAAAATTGGAAATGGTCAGAAATTATATCATAATTTGAAAAATGATTTGGAAACAAATAAGATTATCCACACCACTTTCATCTCCTACCACATATAATACACAAGCAGATAAGCAGATACTCAAATTTGGAGGACACTTGTTACTTTTTACAACCTAGTAGACACATATTGACAATAATGTTTGGTCTCATAGAAAGACATAATGATTCCATCACATACCAAATGGCTAACTATCAGAGACAATTGGGAAAATAACACAAAAACTGAACTGAAGGTTGTTGCATCATTTTGTGTAATACAGTAGTAGATAATATTCTTAATATGCCAAAAGGTAACAAAAATAGCAGAAACTTTTTTTCTGGGAATGGGCATAACCCTAATTTTGTAATGGCTCATCCATGCGCTACCTAGATTTTGGGTCAAGTTGCGGGAAACCCACCTCTGCAAACATCTGTACCCTAGCTAGATTAGAGCTGGAGCCGGTTAACCAGCCAGTCAGAAATCTACTTGCTATCAGTGAAAGCATGGAAGCAGGTGGCAACCATTTTCATAACAGTCTGATTGCAAACTAGGTTGTCTCAACTTCTCAGCGCACTATTTACCTCACATAATTGTGTCTCACGAGTCACAAAGGTATTTATTAAGGTGGTAAGGAGAAGGCGTGGCGAGCCACCCCCTTCCAAACGCCTAGGCATTTAAAGCACACAGCGGCGACACCATACAAACATCTTAAATATGATACCAATATAATTTAGAACCAAATTACACCTTGCTATTGTCAATTCTTAGCATGCAATACCAATATACCGTATAAAATAGTGCTACTAAGTACTAATGCACAACATAGAGTAGCAAAGTAACAAATGTAAAATCCTTCATCTCTCAACAGAGCACCAGACATGCACTCACAAGCATAAGCAGAACTGCAAAACAGGGCAGCCTGAGTGGTGCAGAGGAAGGAGGGGCATGCAGAGCAAAGGAGGGACAGAGAGCAAAGGAAGAAGCAAAGCAGAGCAGAGGAAGGATGGGGAAGGAAGAGCAAACAGGGGAGAAAAAGACAGAACTATGAGCAGAAGGCCGTGGAGGCGTCGTGAATCAAGGAGAAGGAGCCAGGGTCGTGGATGGAGGTGAGCAGGTGCCGCTGTCGCTGTTCCAGGTGCTCTTCACCGCCTCCTTCTCTTTCCCTCTCTCCTCTATTTCGCCTCCCACTCTCAAATGGCGTGGATTCCAGATTAGGCACCTCCGTGTAGAGGTGTAGGCACGTGAATCCCTCTCATTTCCCCCATGTGCCCTTCCTTTTCCGCCCACGCGCAATGCCTTTTCCAAGCGGGCATGGCGCGGGTGAGATGGATGTATTGGCAGGTGAGGCGACGCCATAAGCACGGAAGCCATTGCGAGCCCGACGTCTTACTTGGAAAATCGCCTAGATGCCTACACAACGACTAGGCGATGCCTTAAGAAACTTGCGAATCACGGCAGCGTAAAAACTAGGATTTAATGTTCATAAATAAGTGCAATATATTAACACGGCTTGCAAAAATGGCAGGACACATCAGAACTTTGATAATAATTAACTTATTTAAAAGCACTGGGTAAGAAAAAAGATTGTCTTAATAACAAGATATAAACTAAAAAAGATTACTGCTGGATGCATAGAAAAACCTACCATATAATCAACACACATCTGCCTAGCCATGTCATAAGCTTCTGCGTCTCCATAAACTTGATCAGCAACAGCTCTGAATAGACAGTTCCGTCTTCAGCCATCTTTCTGATTTCCAACCCTTTCACTCGCCTTAGGTCATGCTCAAACATACGCTCCCTTTCCTGAGGGACAAAATAAATTAGATGAGTAGGTGCGAAACATATAATCATACAATAGTATACTGACTCGTGTACACAACATAAACTGTTACTATATAAGAAAGGAAAAAAATGAAGATTTGTGCCTTACTAATATTCACCAAAAAAAAGTAGCTAAAGTAAGAGCAATGCCTCTGTTATCAACACCAGGAGGAAATATAAAATCATATTCAAATTATCATCATACACATAGAAAACACAGCCAAGCTTACCTAGGAGCATATTGTCTAACTACAAGGATTCTAAACATCTAAAATTATATTCACATTATACAATAAATAAATGGTGATGAATATAGTACTGCTGTAAATGTCATAGGAGGGACTAAAGCTCACATAAAAAGCAGAACAAGAAATGAAAATCATACCGAATCATCATAACTCGAGGGGTAACAGGGGCCCTGTTCATCAGCACTATTGTAACCTTCTCCATCAACGAGTGACCTAGGCGAAGAAGGCCGAGAACCTGAAGCAGATGTCCGGGCTGCCACTGGTGGCTGCTACTGGCCTTCTTGAAGATCCAATCCGCACACTGTTGGAACTTCCAGGCCCCATTCTCCGCAGCCCATTATTATTCCCTGACAATGGTTTTGGAGGTGGAGCTGGTGGCGGCGGCGGGTGCGGTGCTGCACCCGCCATCTGTGATGAACTAGTGCCTGATGGCGCAGAATTTCCATGTTCAATCTGATCAGGGATCTGGAGCCCTGTCAGTTCCTCTACTAAGAAAGTGGGGTCGATTACATTAGAGTCATCCTTAGGAGGCTTCTCCCTGGCAGCCCTCTCCTCTGCAGAGCTGGAGCTCTCTGAAATGGTGTCATCCGCCCTCAATGGCTTATTGCTGCTACTGCTGTTGTCGCTGCCCCCTCATTTAAATGCTCAGCTGTATCATCTATGGCCAATATCTCCGGCAGCTGTGGCTGAGGTTGCAGCGGCAACTCCTCCTCCCGGGCAGCAGCAGCTGCCGGCTGCTGCGCGGGCTGCGAGCCCGAGCGGCCGGAGCTGGACGAGGAGCCGGCGGTCCGCGCTGCACGAAGATCCTCGTCATCTCCCGCCAGGGTCGTCCTCAGCGTCAAGCATGGGGTTTGAGCTGAAACCCCAATCTTCCTAGAAAATTAGCTACACCCGCACCTTAGCTTTCCAATCCCCTTGCGTCAGCTGAGGTCGATCGACCTCGCGGGCGTCGTCGAAGACGAAAATCCCATCCGACCAAATTAGGGTTCCTTACCAACGAAGGAAAATCCAAGCCCTTGTTGATCTCCACTCCAACGCCAATCCGATAGCAGTGGAGGAGGGAGCGAGGTGGGGACGGCCGCGCCAGAGATGGCTGCGCGGTGAGAGCCTTCCCGCCTTCCGTGCTTCGAGGATGGGAGAAGGCTGGTGGCAGGTTCGGCGGCGCTGGCGACGGAGAGGACGATGGTGCGTGGTCGTGGTGGGGTGTGATGCTTTGAGGTCAAGGCCCTGCCTGGGCCGTGTTTGGCGTTCGGCCTCAACCCGACCCAATATCTCAACTTTTGTCAAGAAAAAAAATAGAGACAAGGGATTACCGAATATATGTTTTAAAAAAAGGAACGGACTGTTATAAAACACATCCTAATCCTAGTCCATTTGTCGCGTGGGCGATTTAAACTCTAGGACTTATTCAGACTATTATATATACGTGGGAGATCCTCCATTGTAATTAATGAATATTCACACAACAATAAAGAATAGTCTAATAATTGTTCTCATCTGTGTTTATGTTATTGTTGAGAGCGAGAGTCGATTCATCGTCAACGACGTGTTTTATTACACGTTATCAGCACGACTGCCTCTACATCAACACCATCGGCGTCCACGGAGTTGATGGGAAGCCTGCAATCGTAGTGAGAGTTGAAGCAAGTCTACGGCTCTACATCTACTAAGGCCTCAAGCGTAAAACTTTGGCGGCGGGAACATCGACGTTGTTGACAAACCCGATCTGCATCGAATCTTCACCACGCCGGCAGGTCCCCACGGCCTAGACGACCTGTCCTAGTGATAGTCTTTGATTGAACTCAAGAACCGCAGGTACATGTGAATTATTTTCAGTATATTAGACTTGTTGTGTGGGATACCAATATCGGGGTACCCTAAACACACGACTAATTGCGGTAAAAAAAGCGGCACTCGCCCCTGATCAACATCAACGCGAGCTCGACCCTGCGGGGATACTTAGCCTCGCGCGAGCACAAGCTCCTCCTCGTCTGAGCTCGAAGCCGGAGGCCGGAGTTACGTGTCGCGACGAGCTCGACCACTCACCCGAACTCTGTCTCAAAGCGAGTTTAGGGGCCGGCCGCGAATCGCATCCCGCTCCGACTCATACGATCCCCCGAGCTCGAGCTCGGGTGGTCGAGAGCCCACGGTCTCGCCGAGATGTCGCGTCGACTTGCCTGAGCTCCCGCTCGGGAGTCTTAGGACCTACGGACCCAATTGCGGTTCCGCAGACGCCGCGACCAGCGAGTTCGAGCTCGAGCTCGACAATCTTCGTGATCTGTCAAGACAACCTCGGAGTCAAACTCCGGCTGTATCGACCTGCGGGCGTGCAATCTCGCATCACGCCGACCGCGAAGATCACGTGGCATACCTCCGACCCGCCGACCTCGAGCTCGGAGAATGGAACCCTAACTACGCGCACGAGCTCGAAGATGTAGCCCTGGTTCCACGCGATGACTACGGAGGCGTGCGAGCCGTCCGTATCTTGCCCAGCGCACCACGACCTGAAGTCGTGCAAATCACTGTCGCCGTTGACGGTAAATAACGCTATATTTTTCCCGTCAACTTACTACCATAAAGGGAGTAAAATTAAACCTTTTATGTTCATATGCATTTATCACTAATAAATTCCACTTGTAGTGTATTGTATTTTATTTTGCGAGATTTAAAATAAAAGCAAGTGGAAAATCGACCAAAATACGCCTTAGGAAAGCGCATTATTGCAAAATCAAGCCCAAAGAGCAAATCGACCCAAAACATCAAATCTGGGCGGCCCGTGCCGTACAACTTCGGGCGAAAGACGACACCCCGCCAAGACCGGGCGAACTCCGCGCCCGGGGGGTGCGCGCACCTCAAAGTGCGGCCGCACCCTCAGGCGGGTTCGGGCCCTACCGGAGGCGGTTCGTGCACCTTCAAACTTGGTTTCCCGCCCTAGGATGGTCGGTTTTGCGCCACAAGGAAGGTTTACTGTCGGTTTGGGTGTAAATTAGCACTTAGGCCCCCTCCTCCAAGTGTATAAATAGACCCCCTCTCTCCCCTCTCTCAACACACACCATTTGGAGTCCGGCAAACCCGACAATACCTCTCTCTCTCTACCACCTCTACCTCTCTCTTCTTCTTCTTCTTTCTTCTTCTTTCTTCTTCTTTTTATTCTTTAGTAGACACTTGGGTAGAAGAGCTACAAGGAGGGCTTGTCTCCTAGAAGAAAGAGCTTTGGTAATACATCTTCTCTATGGAGCATTCTTCTATTTACAAGTCCTATATCTTTATTCTTGGCCTAACTTATGAACTAGAGTATAGTTTTGTTCATGTTCTTGTAGTGGTATATGAACTAGAATATAGTTTTACATATCATGATCTTGACATGTTCATTACGGTTCTTTAACGAACATCATATGCCTAACTTGATTAGAGGTGGGATAACGGTTTGTTGTTCCTTCGGGTTTGCTCTTGTTCTAGTCCGTCCATTCGGCGAGTGGGGACCACTGGGGGACAAGAGTAGTGCTCTAGTATGCGGGCATGGTGCCGGGTATTGACACCTGCAAATATGAGTGCACGCCACGGTTGAGGGGTAGGCGGCTTGGTCGTGACAAGCCTTGACCGTCCCTTGAAATCCCCACGTTCGCTTTGTCTTTGTATGAGTTAAGTAAATGCTTCCTATCGGGCCGTATGGTAACCCCGGGAAGTCTCCACACTTATCCTAGACCTAACAACGCTTAGATCGGTTGCATATGATTCTAACTATTCATTTGTATGGCCATGATTAGATACATTAGATCTACTCCATTAGGTTATTCGTTTATTCATTTATTATTTATCTATTTTCTTTATCCTTTTTTCTTTGGTGGATTTCAAGTGTGTGTCACACTATCTATGAACCATCTTGCTTACCCCCGTTATGAGTAATTTGGTCTAAGCAAACACATGTTCCTCTATTCGGATGCCATGCTAATTTATTAATCACATGCCTTCCTTTGGAAAAATATAAATAATCGATACCCCTGAATACTTCCGGGTGAAATGCTACAACGATAGATCCGTGCGGCTTGTGGATGAATATCTACAATGACAAGATCTATCCCGTTGATGATCTCATTTCGGATCACCGGCATGGTGGTTTTACTTGGGAATGTCGGTGCATTTGGCGACGCTTTTATTGGGATGGGTTTTAATACCTATTTCCTTTGATTGCGTTAAGAAATGCCAACAAGCATTTAAGCGCGCCGTTGCGGGAAGGCATTGTGAAAAAAAATAATAAAACTAAATAAATAGGCGGCTATGAATATGAACTGTGCGCGTGGATGCCATTTGCTCATACGGGCTAATCTTTTATGTTTTCTCACATTGCGGATGAAAGCGGGATAGTGTATGTCGGGTTTCCTCACGCCAGGAAAACTTCACCTCCGATCCGGAGGCACTCCTAAGGAAGAGCGGTCTCGTGCAGCTTCTTTTTCGGCGAGGAACCCCGACGGTCGAGACCGACATCCTGCACCAACCCGAACGCAAGCTATAGCCCGAGGAAATTAGCGCGATTTCTCAACTCAGTCGCCAAACGTGCCTTTGGGCCGTCGGTGAATGTGACGGACAAAAACTTGAGCTTCGTGGGGGTGATCACCGTAGTGCGGGCCGGTCCATTGTGTGGACTGCGGCGAGGGGCCTTAGCGCTCATCTCCGGCACTTCCTTGAGCTATGCGATACAATAGTCATCAAAGATGTCGCGGCGGGCGTCATCGGGCTCCGCTGTTTTCCCTTCTCCCTTGTGGGAGGCGATGGTTCTACAAGGACAAGGAAGTCGTCGGTATATTGGGACAAATGTTAAGTGGCGTTCCTCGCCAAGTTCTTCCCCATGGGCAAAACCAATGCCACGAGGGGGAGAATCGCCAACTTCGGCGGAGAACCCAATAGAACTCATTCGGAGGCATGGGAAAGGCTGCAAGAATACATTCAAAGCATGCTCGCATCACGGGATGGAGAGAACCGGCCGGTGCTCGGCACTTCTACAATGGTCTCATGACCATATCGAGAACACCTCGGCGCCGCCCGGCTGGCGGTGGCGCATTTTTATCGCTCACCATCGATCGAGGCAACATACGATTGACAAAATGGTGGCAAATCGGCCGGGGAAGGACGGAGCCACTCGCCAAAACACAAAAAGACATGCACACCGTGAAGGAGGCGGATATGCTTACCATAAAAATGGATCTTGGCGAGAGGCGGAGAGCGCAGACGCGCTACTACTCGGCGGCGCCGGTCCTACGCCAGCGCGCTTCCACATGACCCGTGAGACGTGTGGTGGGGTTGGCCCTCGGGGATAACCGCCTGGGGACCCGTGAAGAAGGCTGCCTTCATCAACAACGAATAAAGGGTATCGCCAACAACAGGCGAAATTTGGAATAACCAGTCCAGGGCCACCATTCCAAGGCAACCCGGGGTACAACTCAATTATAACCCCGGACGGCCATCATTGAAGGACACAGTGTTGGGCCAAGCCAAGATCAAATGAAAACCTCACTAAAAGATGAGCCACCAAGACAAGATTCTTGAGGGCATGAATAACAAGCTTGAAGGGTTGACCTCGGTTGTAAAGAACCGGCTCGGCTTTAACAAGATGATAGAGACCCGGCTGGCCCGGATCGCATTCAAGTTCCGATTAACGACTCGAGGCGGGATCCCGGGCAACCCGAGGTCCCATGAGTCGATTAACATGATATCTCTACGAGGCTCAACAACCAAAGAGCTGAAGAAGATCCATGGACTCGCCGTTTTCGCCGAAGAGGGAGACCACAGGCGTGTTCATCATCAAGCTGTGCTATTGGCCCCCACAATTTTGCTAATGCATTTTGTGACCTCGGGGCGGTATCACGTGATGTCAAAGCCACCTTCGACAAAATCCATGGAGGGACACTCTCCCTGCAAAAATTGGGTCCTCAAATGGCGAGATCAATCAACAAGGCGACCGGAGGGGATACATACGGAAGACATGCTAATAAAAATCCAAGGCAGTACATCCCTCAGGACCGTGATCCCGGATATGGGCCCAAAAGGAAGATGTGTCTCTCATACGGGGAGGCCATTTCTCTTCTGACCAAAAGGCGATATCGATCTAGGGAAGGGCTTCATTGTCTTCCATATCAAAGATATAAGGCGGTCAAGTGCCCATTCATTGGGTACAAGCAACAACTCACCGGGGAAGTCATCATCAACAAGACCGGTGTGAAATGTTGAAGGATCTAGCTCGAGACCCGGAAAGCGGTACCTCCCGCTAGTAAGCAAAGGGAAAGTCGGTTGGTGACTATAAATAACCTGCTCAAAAAAAAAAAAAAAAATAGGAATACCCAAAAAAAAAAAAAAAAATGGGTATATCCAAAAAAAAAAAAAAAATGGGGTAAATTTGAAAAAAAGAAGGAAAAATATATATATATATTATAAATTTATATATTATATGATAAATGTAATAATTTTTAAAACTAAAATAAAAGTTTTCATAAATAAAATAAATTCTTTTATGAAAAATAAAAGAAAAATATTTTACACACAAAAAGTATATAAAAAAAATATATTTTTTTAATTTTTTCTATTTTAAAAATAAATTTATATTTGAAAATTTTGGAGAAAATCAAAAAGGGAGAAAACGGCCGAACAGTATTAGCGCTATGATCTAAACTTTTTGTGACCGTTGGACCGTTGGGTAAGCAAAAAAGGCTGGCGGAAGCCTTCGAGGCGGCGAGGTGCGCGCACCTCAAGGTGTGACCGCTCGCTGGCCGTGACCTTTCGGGCCCTCTGCCTTAAATAACGTTCCTAGCCGTTCGGTGGGGCACCCCATGGTAGATGCGCTCGGCTATAAATAGCCCGAGCACCGGTGTGAGCTCCCACCCCTCATTTTCACTCTCTCTACGCTCTCACACTCTCTCCCTTTCTTCACTCCATTTTCTCCACCAAAAACATTGTCTTAGAGCAAGATTACGGTGTGAAAGTTCATACTTTCAACTAACCCTTGCACCAGAGGTCTCGCTCAATCGTTTTTGCGGTGATCATGAAGAAAGCGGGAAGATCCTCGCGGGTTGGGGCGTCGTCAAGGCAAAGTTCCGCCATACAAGCACAAGCTCCGCCCTCAACCGATCTAGAGGACTCTCCCGTACAAGATGATCTTGCCCGTCGAGGAGGAAGAAGCTCAAGCTCCCAGAATGTCAGCCGAAGCCGGCCTACCTCGACCTTCGGGAAGGGCGGGAGATGCAAGCATATCTCCTACTCCCAAGGATCGGTGTGTTCAACACACGCCGGGAATCATTTCAGGCCTCCTCGAAGCGATCGGTATGGACGATGAACTCCTTATTCTTTGGAAGCGGTTGGGTGGCGAGGACATTCCCCCTCGAGGAGGAAGGTTCGCCTCCTAACAATTCGATTATGCACACTAGTAGAGGACCGACTAGGAATTTCCTTCCGCCTCTTTGGAACACAATATCATGTTACATGGGAGGACCTAGCTCGTTTCTTGGGGTTTTTATTGTAGATGTGCATTAAACATAGATGCTTGCTCTCCCCGGCTTTGTCGAAACCACTTTTTGGGAGGGAATTTCCGGTGCACATGAAAGCCGGTCCTTTCAAACCTCGTCACTCTGGATCCGGCACCCATCACTTAGATTCATCCACCGGGATCTCGTTGAGTTTTGTTTCCTAGACACGGGGTTAGATGGGTGAATGAGGTTGAATTGAAATTACTTTATCTTTGTTGTTCACAAGATTAAAGTAGCCCGATGGTAGAAATGTGCAGGAACATGATGCATATTATTCAAAAAATTGTTGTCCACTGTCACTGCACATCTCTTATCACCGTCTCTAAACCGCGATTGGGGCTTTGGAAAACCAACGGATAGAGTACATTTCCACACCCGGGGAATATTGGACTGTTGGGCGCGACTAGTTCATGGTATTTAATTAAAAATATTACCATCTGCGAGCTTGGTCATCTTTTTCCACGGCTATGCAACTATAGTTAGGTTACCTAACCACAGGACTTACGGTTGTATAAAAGCGAGCACTAACATTTGAGCTGAGGCTGGCGATAGCTGCGCGAGGAAAGATACCGTCAGGTTCTTCACGCGGGGAGACAAGAGGTCGGATCTTCCTCCCATGGGGCCACTTCACGCCACGACCGACCAGGCCTACACGGTGTTCAGGTGCATGGCCTCACCTAACAGGACCCGGGGGTATGCCGGGTATGATCCTAGGTGGGAGCCGCCGCCTCGAACTGCGGCACCATCCAGTGGCACGAAGGAGATACCGCGAATGGGAGCCACGGGTATGAGCTTAGATGGCCGGCTCGACGATATGCCCCCACCGGTTCGGCCACAGGCAGCCACCACAAGGGGTGGAGGCTATCGGGATCAGTACGGACGCACCTCGGCGTCCGCACTAAAGATATTGAGCATCGCTCAATTCCCATGCAACATACCGCACGGTGGCGACAAAGCGGGCGCGCGAGCGGCGAGATGGACCCAATTGGAGTCAACATGGCTGCTGCCATCTTGTGCGAAGAAGCATTCGGAGGTTCCAAGGCTTCGATCGATTTATAGGCCTCGAATAACTTGGGGGAGGACCCCCGCGGTATCATTGCATTGCATATTTATTTCCATCAAATTTTTATTTTATCTTAGTGTTGGTATAAATTAACGCGAGCAAGAAATCCATAGCGCACGGATACCGATGTAGCTTTTCACCGGGAGTATTCCGTAGTATCGATTTCCACGGGGGAACGTGAAGTGTACTAGAAAGGTTTAGAACGTCCTAAGATAATAATGGTAATGATGTGGAAAAAAGAGGGTTAAGTTTTCTAAGTATTCTAATGAGATCTATATGATCAAAGGCTCACTCTACTTTACTTACATCGAACAACGGTACCGATCCTCGAAAAGGCTGGAAAGGGTGATCGGGAAGGCCGCCAAAAAGCTCCTACGAATCACCAACCCGAGCGTGGTGGATTACAAAGACCAATTGTCACCCTGAGGCTACACAACTAACCGTGGGATTGAGGCAAACTCGAGGTAAACTCTAGTCTAGACACCACGTCTACACTATCGATTACTACTCTAGCCACGTACGATATGCTAGAGCACTCAATACGAAAGGAGATCCAAGAAATATAGTAAAGTAAGAACCTAAAGTAATTAAAATAGAATAAATAGAAATAATAAATGAAGAACACGGAGATTCTTGAAGACAAACTTGTTGCGACGGATTTACAATGATGATGAAGATCCAGAGCCCGTCCGGATCTCGACTTTCTCTCGCCTCTCTTCTTGATCTTACAACTAGATGAACTAGAAGAACTAGAACTAAAACTAGATGAACTAGACAACTAGAGGGACCTCTCTCTTCTAATATGAAACCCTAAGATTTTTTCTCGCCGATAGCTAATGAGGAGATGATGAGAGATGAATGAGA
>JADLZK010010772.1:0-65741 GCA_015847255.1 Hyparrhenia diplandra | reverse complement strand
AAGAATCACTTTGTCAACACAGGCCTCAAAGTACGCTTGTTTAGAGTGAAATCTCGAATTCCATTTAGTATCTTTGTGCTCCACCTCCGGGCACGGGGAACAAGAAGGGAACGACACGAAAGGTACAAGGAATTTACTGCGGGATAGGTTAGATGATGGCAGGATCAATTACGTTGTGTTCCCGGAACCGTTATATATGTTTACGGATGTGAAATTACAGGACTCTCGACTCTCATTTCAGCGAACTCAAAACAAAGAGTAGTTTCCAATCCGGCTTTAGAAACGAGCTAGACTTCTTGGCGGTTGTGGAATCAAATGCAATACCCTAGAGAACCTAAATTTGAACAAGTGGACTATTCGAGAGTTTTTCTAAGAATCACTTGTCATAGGAAGCCTCAAAGTAGCGCTTGTTTAGAGTGAAATCTTGAATTCCATCGAAAATCTTTGTGTGCGACCTCCGAATGCAAAACAAGAAGGGAACGCGACAAAGGTACATAGGAAGTTAGGGTGGATAGGTTAAGAGAAGTTTCCAATCCGGATATAGAATCGAGCTAGACTTTTTCACGGTTGTGTGGAATCAAATGCCTCACCCTAGAGAACCTAAATTTGAACAAGTGGACCATTAGAGAGTTTTTCTAAGAATCACTTGTCATAGGCCTCAAAGTAGCGCTTGTTTAGAGTGAAGTCTTGGAATTCCATCGAAAATCATTGTGTCAACCTCCGTACCGAAACAAGAAGGGAACGGCACAAAAGGTACATAGGAAGTTAGGGTGGATAGGTTAAGAGAAGTTTCCAATCCGGATATAGAATCGAGCTAGACCTTTTCGGTTGTGGAATCAAATGCCTCACCCTAGAGAACCTAAATTTGAACAAGTGGACCATTAGAGAGTTTTTCTAAGAATCACTTGTCATAGGCCTCAAAGTAGCGCTTGTTTAGAGTGAAATCTTTGAATTCCATCGAAAATCGTTGTAATCGACCTCCGTACCGCAACAAGAATGGGAACAACACGAAAGGTACATAGGAAGTTAGGGTGGATAGGTTAAGAGTAGTTTCCAATCCGTCTATAGAATCGAGCTAGACTTTTTCCGCGTTTTTAATCAAATGCCTCACCCTAGAGAACCTAAATTTGAACAAGCGGACCATTAGAGAGTTTTTCTAAGAATCACTTGTCATAGGCCTCAAAGTAGTGCTTGTTTAGAGTGAAGTCTTGAATTCCATCGAAAAAAATCTTTGTGTGGAACCTCCGTACCGAAACAAGAAGGGGAATGACACGAAAAGGTATAAGGAAGTTACGGTGGATAGGTTAGATGATGTCAGGATCAATTACGTTGTGTTCCCCAACCGTTAATATATGTTTCTGGATGTGACATTACGGACTGCTGACTCTCATTTTAGCGCGAACTCAAAACAAAGAGTAGTTTCCAATACGGCTTTAGAAACGAGCTAGACTTCTTCGCGGTTGTGGAATCAAATGCCCTACCCTAGAGAACCAAAATATGAACAAGTGGACTATTAGAGAGTTTTTCTAAGAATCACTTGTCATAGGCCTCAAAGTAGCGCTTGTTTAGAGTGAAATCTTGGAATTCCATCGAAAATCTTTGTGTCGACCTCCGTACCGAAACAAGAAGGGGAACGACACGAAAGGTACATAGAAAGTTAGGGTGTCTAGGTTAAGAGAAGTTTCCAATCTGGCTATAGAATCGAGCTAGACTTTTTCGCGGTTGTGGAATCAAATGCCTCCCCCTAGAGAACCTAAATTTGAACAAGTGGACCATTAGAGAGTTCTTCTAAGAATCACTTGTCACAGGCCTCAAAGTAGCTTTGTTTAGAGTTAAATCTTGGAATTCCATCGAAAATCGTTGTGTCGACCTCCGTGCCGAAACAAGAAGGGGAACGACACGAAAAGTACATAGGAAGTTAGGGTGGATAGGTTAAGAGTAGTTTCCAATCCGCCTATAGAATCGAGCTAGACTTTTTTCACGGTTTTGGAATCAAATGCCTCACCCTAGAGAACCTAAATTTGAACAAGCGGACCATTAGAGAGTTTTTCTAAGAATCACTTGTCATTGGCCTCAAAGTAGCGCTTGTTTAGAGTGAAGTCTTGGAATTCCATCGAACATCTTTTTGTGTCGAACCTCGTACCAAAACAAGATGGGTAACGACACGAAAGGTACATAGAAAGTTAGGGTGGATAGGTTAAGAGAAGTTTCCAATCTGGCTATAGAATCGAGATAGACTTTTTCGCGGTTTTGGAATCAAATGCCTCACCCTAAAGAACCCAAATTTGAACAAGCGGACCATTAGAGAGTTTTTCTAAGAATCACTTGTCATAGGCCTCAAAGTAGCGCTTGTTTAGAGTGAAATCTTGGAATTCCATCGAAAATCGTTGTGTCGACCTCCGTACCGAAACAAGAAGGGGAACGACACAAAAGGTACAAAGAAAGTTAGGGTGGATAGGTTAAGAGAAGTTTCCAATCCCTCTATAGAATCGAAGCTAGACTTTTTCACGGTTTTGGAATCAAATGCCTCACCCTAAAGAACCCAAATTTGAACAAGCGGACCATTAGAGAGTTTTTCTAAGAATCACTTGTCATAGGCGTCAAAGTAGAACTTGTTTAGAATGAAATCTTAGAATGCCATCGAAAATCTTTGTGTGGAGACCTACGTGCAGAAACAAGAAGGGGAATCGACACGAAAGGTACATAGGAAGTTAGGGTGGGTTGGTTAGATGATGGTAGGATAAATTACATTGTGTTCCCCAACCGTTAATATATGTTTTACGGACGTGACATTAGGGACTGTTGGCGCTGATTTCAGCGAACTCAAAACAAAGAGAAGTTTCCAATCCGGCTATAGAATCGAGCAAGACTTCTTCGCGGTTTGTGGAATCAAATGCCTTGCCCTAGAGAACCTAAATTTGAAGAAGTGGACTATTAGAGAGTTTTTTAAGAATCACTTGTCATAGGCCTCAAAGTAGAACTTGTTTAGAATGAAATCTTAGAATTCCAGTGAAAATCTTTGTGTAATGGACCTACGTTTTAAAACAAGAAGGGGAACGCGACACGAATGGTACATGAGAAGTTAGGGTGGGTAGGTTAGATGATGGTAGAATCAATTACATTGTGTTTCCCAACCGTTAATATATGTTTTACGGACGTGACATTAGGGATCTTTGGCTGATTTCAGCCTTGAACTCAAAACAAAGAGAAGTTTCCAATCCGCTATAGAATCGAGCAAGACTTTTTTGCGGTTGTGGAATCAAATGCCTCACCCAAGAGAACCTAAATTTGAACAAGTGGACCATTAGATAGTTTTTCTAAGAATCACTTGTCATAGGCCTCAAAGTAGCGGTTGTTTAGAGTGAAGTCTTGGAATTCCATCAAAAATCTTTGTGTCGACCTCCGTACCGAAACAAGAAGGGGAACGACACGAAAGGTACATAGAAAGTTAGGGTGGATAGGTTAAGAGAAGTTTCCAATCTGTCTATAGAATCGAGCTAGACTTTTTCACGGTTTTTGGAATCAAATACCTCACCCTAGAGAACCTAAATTTGAACAAGCGAGACCATTAGAGAGTTTTTCTAAGAATCACTTGTCATAGGCCTCAAAGTAGAACATGTTTAGAATGAAATCTCAGAATTCCATCGAAAATCTTTGTGTCGACCTACGTGCGAAACAAGAAGGGGAACGACATGAAAGGTACATCGGAAGTTAGGGTGGGTAGGTTAGATGATGGCAGGATCAATTACATTGTGTTCCCCAACCGTTAATATATGTTTTAAGGAAGTGACATTAGGGACGTTGGCGCTGATTTCAGCGAACTCAAAAAACAAAGAGAAGTTTCCAATCCGGCTATAGAATCGAGCAAGACTTCTTCGCGGTTTGTGGAATCAAATGCCCTACCTAGAGAACCTAAATTTGAACAAGTGGACTATTAGAGAGTTTTTCTAAGAATCACTTGTCATAGGCCTCAAAGTAGCGCTTGTTTAGAGTGAAATCTTGGAATTCCATCGAAAATCTTTGTGTCAACCTCCGTGCGAAACAAGAAGGGAGCGACACGAAAGGTACATAGAAAGTTAGGGTGGATAGGTTAAGAGAAGTTTCCAATCCGGATATAGAATCGAGCTAGACTTTTTGCGGTTGTGGAATCAAATGCGTCACCCTAGAGAACCTAAATTTGAACAAGTGGACCATTAGAGAGTTTTTCTAAGAATCACTTGTCATAGGCCTCAAAGTAGAACTTGTTTAGAATGAAATCTTAGAATTCCATTGAAAATCTTTGTGTGTCGACCTACGTCTGCAAAACAAGAAGGGGAACGACACATAAAAGGTACATGGGAAGTTAGGGTGGGTAGGTCAAATGATGGTAGGATCAATTACATTGTGTGCCCCAACCGTTAATATATGTTTACGGGCGTGACATTAGGGACCGCGGCGCTGATTTCAGCGCGAACTCAAAAAAAAGAAAGTTTCCAATCCGGCTATAGAATCGAGCAAGACTTTTTCGCGGTTTGTGGAATCAAATGCCCCACCCTAGAGAACCTAAATTTGAACAAGTGGACCATTAGAGAGTTTTTCTAAGAATCACTTGTCATAGGCCTGAAAGTAGAACTTGTTTAGAGTGAAATCTTGGAATTCCATCGAAAATCTTTGTGTCGATCTGGCACCGAAATAAGAAGGGAAACGACACGAAAGGTACATAGCAAGTTAGGCTGGATAGATTAAGAGAAGTTTCCAATCCGTCTATAGAATCGAGCTAGACTTTTTCGCGGTTGTGGAATCAAATGCCTCACCCTAGAGAACCTAAATTTGAACAAGTGGACCATTAGAGAGTTTTTCTAAGAATCACTTGTCATAGGCCTCAAAGTAGAACTTGTTTAGAATGAAATCTTAGAATTCCGGTGAAAATCTTTGTGTGGACCTACGTGCATCAAACAAGAAGGGAACGACACGAATGGTACATGAGAAGTTAGGGTGGGTAGGTTAGATGATGGTAGGATCAATTACATTGTGTTCCCCAACCGTTAATATATGTTTTACGGACGTGACATTAGGGACTGCCGGGCGCTGATTTCAAGCCTTGAACTCAAAACAAAGAGAAGTTTCCAATCCGGCTATAGAATCGAGCAAGACTTTTCCGCGGTTGTGGAATCAAATGCCTCACCCTAGAGAACCTAAATTTGAACAAGTGGACCATTAGAGAGTTTTTCTAAGAATCACTGTCATAGGCCTCAAAGTAGCGGTTGTTTAGAGTGAAATCTTGGAATTCCATCCAAAATCTTTGTGTCGACCTCAATACCCGAAATAAGAAGGGGAACGACACGAAAAGGTACATAGAAACTTAGGGTGGATTGGTTAAGGGATGTTTCCAATCTGGCTATAGATTCGAGCTAGACTTTTTCGCGGTTGTGGAATCAAATGCCTCCCCTAGAGAACCTAAATTTGAACAAGTGGACCATTAGAGAGTTTTTTCTAAGAATCACTTGTCATAGGCCTCAAAGTAGCGCTTGTTTAGAGTGAAGTCTTGGAATTCCATCGAAAATCTTTGTGTTGACCTATGTACCGAAACAAGAAGGGAACGATCACGAAAGGTACAAAGGAAGTTACGATGGATAGGTTAGATGATGTCGGGGATCAATTACGTTGTATTCCCCAACCGTTAATATATGTTTTACGGATGTGACATTACGGATCTCCGCCGACTCTCATTTTACTTCCGAACTCAAAACAAAGAGTAGTTTCAATCCGGCTTTAGAAACGAGCTAGACTTCTTGCGGTTGTGGAATCAAACGCCCCACCCTAGAGAACCTAAATTTGAACAAGTGGACCACTAGAGAGTTTTTCTAAGAATCACTTGTCATCGGCCTCAACGTAGCGCTTGTTTAGAATGAAATCTTGGAATTCCATCGAAAATCGTTGTGTCGACCTCCTCACCGAAACAAGAAGGGGAACGACACGAAAGGTACATAGAAAGTTAGTGTGGATAGGTTAAGAGCGGTTTCCAATCCATCTATAGAATCGAGCTAGACTTTTTTTCGCGGTTGTGGAATCAAATGCCTCACCCTAGAGAACCTAAATTTGAACAAGTGGACCATTAAAGAGTTTTTCTAAGAATCACTTGTCATAGGCCTCAAAGTAGCGCTTGTTTAGAGTGAAGTCATGGAATTCCATCAAAAATCTTTGTGTAAACCTCCGTGCGAAACAAGAAGGGAACGACACGAATGGTACAAGGAAGTTATGGTGGATAGGTTAGATGATGTCGGGATCAATTACGTTGTGTTCCCCAACCGTTAATATATGTTTACGGATGTGACATTACGGATTGCCGACTCTCATTTCAGGGCTTAACTCAAAACAAAGAGTAGTTTCCAATCCGCTTTAGAAACGAGCTAGACTTCTTCATGGTTTGGGAATCAAATGCCCTACCTAGAGAACCTAAGTTTGAACAAGTGGACTATTAGAGAGTTTTTCTAAGAATCACTTGTCATAGGCCTCGGTAAGCGCTTGTTTAGAGTGAAATCTTGGAATTCCATCAAAAATCGTTGTGTGTCGACCTCTATACCGAAACAAGAAGGGAACGACACGAAAGGTACATAGGAAGTTAGGGCGGATAGGTTAAGAGAAGTTTCCAATCCGTTTATAGAATCGAGCTAGACTTTTCACGGTTTTGGAATCAATGCCTCACCCTAGAGAACCTAAATTTGAACAAGTGGACCATTAGAGAGTTTTTTCTAAGAATCACTTGTCATAGGCCTCAAAGTAGCGCTTGTTTAGAGTGAAGTCATGGAATTCCATCAAAAATCTTTGTGTCGACCTCCGTCAAAACAAGAAGGGAACGACACGAAAGGTACAAGGAAGTTACGGTGGATAGGTTAGATGATGTCGGGATCAATTACGTTGTGTTCCCCAACCGTTAATATATGTTTTACGGATGTGACATTACGGACTGCGCAGACTCTCATTTCAGGGCTTAACTCAAAACAAAGAGTAGTTTCCAATCCGGCTTTAGAAACGACCTAGACTTCTCGCGGTTGTGGAATCAAATGCCCTACCTAGAGAACTTAAATTTGAACAAGTGGACTATTAGTGAGTTTTTTTCTAAGAATCACTTGTCATAGGCCTCAAAGTAGCGCTTGTTTAGAGTGAAATCTTGGAATTCCATCGAAAATCGTTGTGTCGACCTCCGTGCGAAACAAGAAGGGGAGCGACACGAAAAGGTACAAGGAAGTTAGGGCGGATAGGTTAACGAAGTTTCCAATCCGTCTATAGAATCGAGCTAGACTTTTTCGCGGTTGTGGAATCAAATGCCTCACCCTAAAGAACCTAAATTTGAACAAGTGGACCATTAGAGAGTTTTTCTAAGAATCACTTGTCATAGGCCTCAGTAGCGCTTGTTTAGAGTGAAATCTTGGAATTCCATCGAAAATCGTTGTGTCGACCTCCGTGCATCGAAACAAGAAGGGGAACGACACGAAAGGTACAGAGGAAGTTAGGGCGGATAGGTTAAGAGAAGTTTCCAATCCGTCTATAGAATCGAGCTAGACTTTTTCACGGTTTTGGAATCAAATGCCTCACCCTAGAGAACCTAAATTTGAACAAGCGGACCATTAGAGAGTTTTTCTAAGAATCACTTGTCATAGGCCTCAAAGTAGCGCTTGTTTAGAGTGAAGTCTTGGAATTCCATCAAAAATCTTTGTGTCGACCTCCGGACCGAAACAAGAAGGGGAACGACACGAAAGGTACAAGGAAGTTACGGTGGATAGGTTAGATGATGTCGATCAATTACGTTGTGTTCCCCAACCGTTAATATATGTTTTACGGATGTGACATTACGGACTTGCCGACTCTCATTTCAGAGGCGAACTCAAAACAAAGAGTAGTTTCCAATCCGGCTTTAGAAACGAGCTAGACTTCTCTTGCGGTTGTGGAATCAAATGCCCTACCCTAGAGAACTTAAATTTGAACAAGTGGACTATTAGAGAGTTTTTCTAAGAATCACTTGTCATAGGCCTCAAAGTAGCGCTTGTTTAGAGTGAAATCTTGGAATTCCATCGAAAATCTTTGTGTCGACCTCCGTACGAAACAAGATGGGGGAACGACACGAAAGGTACATAGAAAGTTAGGGTGGATAGGTTAAGAGAAGTTTCCAATCTGGATATAGAATCGAGCTTGACTTTTTCGCGGTTGTGGAATCAAATGCCTCACCCTAGAGAACCTAAATTTGAACAAGTGGACCATTAGAGAGTTTTTCTAAAAATCACTTGTCATAGGCCTCGAAGTAGCGCTTGTTTAGAGTGAAATCTTGGAATTCCATCGAAAATCGTTGTGTCGACCTCCGTATCAAAACAAGAAGGGGGAACGACACGAAAAGGTACATAGGAAGTTAGGGCGATAGGTTAAGAGAAGTTTCTAATCCGTCTATAGAATCGAGCTAGACTTTTTTCACGGTTTTGGAATCAAATGCCTCACCCTAGAGAACCTAAATTTGAACAAGCGGACCATTAGAGAGTTTTTCTAAGAATCACTTGTCATAGGCCTCAAAGTAGCGCTTGTTTAGAGTGAAGTCTTGGAATTCCATCAAAAATCTTTGTGTCGACCTCCGTCATGCAAAAACAAGAAGGGGAACGACACGAAAGGTACAAAGGAAGTTACTATTGGATAGGTTAGATGATTTCAGGATCAATTATGTTGTGTTCCCCAACCGTTAATATATGTTTTTACGGATGTGACATTATGGATCTAACTCTCATTTCGTGGCGAACTCAAAACAAAGAGTAGTTTCCAATCCGCTTTAGAAACGAGCTAGACTTAGAGAGTTTTTCTAAGAATCACTTGTCATAGGCCTCAAGTAGCGCTTGTTTAGAGTGAAATCTTGGAATTCCATCGAAAAATCGTTGTGTCGAATTGCGCATCGAAACAAGAAGGGGAACGACACGAAAGGTACAAAAAGAAGTTAGGGCGGATAGGTTAAGAGAAGTTTCCAATCCGTCTATAGAATCGTGCTAGACTTTTTCACAGTTTTGGAATCCAATGCCTCACCCTAGAGAACCTAAATTTGAACAAGCGGACCATCAGAGAGTTTTTCTAAGAATCACTTGTCATAGGCCTCAAAGTAGCGCTTGTTTAGAGTGAAGTCATGGAATTCCATCAAAAATCTTTTTGTCGACCTCCATCTGCAAAAACAAGAAGGGGAACGACACGAAAAGGTACAAGGAAGTTACGGTGGATAGGTTAGATGATGTCAGGATCAATTACGTTGTGTTCCCCAACCGTTAATATATGTTTCTGGATGTGACATTACGGACTGCTGACTCTCATTTCAGGGCGAACTCAAAACAAAGAGTAGTTTCCAATCCGGCTTTAGAAACGAGCTAGACTTCTGCGCGGTTGTGGAATCAAATGCCCTACCCTAGAGAACTTAAATTTGAACAAGTGGACTATTAGACAGTTTTTCTAAGAATCACTTGTTATAGGCCTCAAAGTAGCGCTTGTTTAGAGTGAAATCTTGGAATTCCATCGAAAATCTTTGTGTCGACCTCCGTACCGAAACAAGATGGGGAACGACACGAAAGGTACATAGAAAGTTAGGGTGGATAGGTTAAGAGAAGTTTCCAATCTGGATATAGAATGGAGCTAGACTTTTTCGCGGTTGTGGAATCAAATGCCTCACCCTAGAGAACCTAAATTTGAACAAGTGGACCATTAGAGAGTTTTTCTAAAAATCACTTGTCATAGGCCTCGAAGTAGCGCTTGTTTAGAGTGAAATCTTGGAATTCCATCGAAAATCGTTGTGTCGACCTCCGTACCGAAACAAGAAGGGGAACGACACGAAAGGTACAGAGGAAGTTAGGGCGGATAGGTTAAGAGAAGTTTCCAATCCGTCTATAGAATCGAGCTAGACTTTTTCACGGTTTAGGAATCAAATGCCTCACCCTAGAGAACCTAAATTTGAACAAGCGGACCATTAGTGAGTTTTTCTAAGAATCACTTGTCATAGGCCTCAAAGTAGCGCTTGTTTAGAGTGAAGTCTTGGAATTCCATCAAAAATCTTTGTGTCGACCTCCGTACCGAAACAAGAAGGGGAATGACACGAAAGGTACAAGGAAGTTACGGTGGATAGGTTAGATGATTTCAGGATCAATTACGTTGTGTTCCCCAACCGTTAATATATGTTTCTGGATGTGACATTATGGACTTCACCGACTCTCATTTCGGGTTTAACTCAAAACAAAGAGTAGTTTCCAATCCGGCTTTAGAAACGAGCTAGACTTCTTCGCGGTTGTGGAATCAAATGCCCTACCCTAGAGAACCTAAATTTGAACAAGTGGACTATTAGAGAGTTTTTCTAAGAATCACTTGTCATAGGCCTCGAAGTAGCGCTTGTTTAGAGTGAAATCTTGGAATTCCATCGAAAATCGTTGTGTCGACCTCCGTACCGAAACAAGAAGGGGAACGACACGAAAGGTACAAGGAACTTACGGTGGAAAGGTTAGATGATGTCGGGGATCAATTACGTTGTGTTCCCCAACCGTCAATATATGTTTCGGATGTGACATTACGGATTTCTTGACTCTCATTTCGTGGGCGAACTCAAAACAAAAGAGTAGTTTCCAATCTGGCTTTAGAAATGAGCTAGACTTCTCGCGGTTGTGGAATCAAATGCCCTACCCTAGAGAACTTAAATTTGAACAAGTGGACTATTAGAGAGTTTTTCTAAGAATCACTTGTCATAGGCCTCAAAGTAGCGCTTGTTTAGAGTGAAATCTTGGAATTCCATCGAAAATCTTTGTGTCGACCTCCGTACCGAAACAAGATGGGGAACGACACGAAAGGTACATAGAAAGTTAGGGTGGATAGGTTAAGAGAAGTTTCCAATCTGGATATAGAATCGAGCTAGACTTTTTCGCGGTTGTGGAATCAAATGCCTCACCCTAGAGAACCTAAATTTGAACAAGTGGACCATTAGAGAGTTTTTCTAAAAATCACTTGTCATAGGCCTCGAAGTAGCGCTTGTTTAGAGTGAAATCTTGGAATTCCATCGAAAATCGTTGTGTCGACCTCCGTACCGAAACAAGAAGGGGAACGACACGAAAGGTACAGAGGAAGTTAGGGCGGATAGGTTAAGAGAAGTTTCCAATCCGTCTATAGAATCGAGCTAGACTTTTTCACGGTTTTGGAATCAAATGCCTCACCCTAGAGAACCTAAATTTGAACAAGCGGACCATCGAGAGTTTTTCTAAGAATCACTTGTCATAGGCCTCAAAGTAGCGCTTGTTTAGAGTGAAGTCATGGAATTCCATCAAAAATCTTTGTGTCGACCTCCGTACGGAAACAAGAAGGGGAACGACACGAAAGGTACAATGAAGTTACGGTGGATAGGTTAGATGATGTCGGGATCAATTACGTTGTGTTCCCCAACCGTTAATATATGTTTCGGATGTGACATTACGGACTCTTGACTCTCATTTCAGGGCGAACTCAAAACAAAGAGTTTTCCAATCCGGCTTTAGAAACGAGCTAGACTTCAGCGGTTGTGGAATCAAATGCCCTACCCTAGAGAACTTAAATTTGAACAAGTGGACTATTAGAGAGTTTTTCTAAATCACTTGTCATAGGCCTCAAAGTAGCGCTTGTTTAGAGTGAAATCTTGGAATTTCATCAAAAATCTTTGTGTCGACCTCCGTACCGAAACAAGAAGGGGAACGACACGAAAGGTACATAGATAGTTACGGTGGATAGGTTAAGAGAAGTTTCCAATCTGGATATAGAATCGAGCTAGACTTTTTCGCGGTTGTGGAATCAAATGCCTCACCCTAGAGAACCTAAATTTGAACAAGTGGACCATTAGAGAGTTTTTCTAAGAATCACTTGTCATAGGCCTCGAAGTAGCGCTTGTTTAGAGTGAAATCTTGGAATTCCATCGAAAATCGTTGTGTCGACCTCCATGTACCAAACAAGAAGGGGAAATCGACACGAAAGGTACAGGGAAGTTAGGGCGGATAGGTTAAGAGAAGTTTCCAATCCGTCTATAGAATCGAGCTAGACTTTTTCACGGTTTTGGAATCAAATGCTTCACCCTAGAGAACCTAAATTTGAACAAGCGGACCATTAGAGAGTTTTTCTAAGAATCACTTGTCATAGGCCTCAAAGTAGCGCTTGTTTAGAGTGAAGTCTTGGAATTCCATAAAAAATCTTTGTGTCGACCTCCGTACCGAAACAAGAAGGGGAACGACACGAAAGGTACAAGGAAGTTACGGTGGAAAGGTTAGATGATGTCAGGATCAATTACGTTGTGTTCCCCAACCGTCAATATATGTTTCTGGATGTGACATTACGGACTGCTGACTCTCATTTCAGGGCGAACTCAAAACAAAGAGTAGTTTCCAATCTGGCTTTAGAAATGAGCTAGACTTCTGCGCGGTTGTGGAATCAAATGCCCTACCCTAGAGAACTTAAATTTGAACAAGTGGACTATTAGAGAGTTTTTCTAAGAATCACTTGTCATAGGCCTCAAAGTAGCGCTTGTTTAGAGTGAAATCTTGGAATTCCATCGAAAATCTTTTGTGTCGACCTCCATCAAAACAAGATGGGAACGACACGAAAGGTACATAGAAAGTTAGGGTGGATAGGTTAAGAGAAGTTTCCAATCTGGATATAGAATCGAGCTAGACTTTTTCGCGGTTGTGGAATCAAATGCCTCACCCTAGAGAACCTAAATTTGAACAAGTGGACCATTAGAGAGTTTTTCTAAAAATCACTTGTCATAGGCCTCGAAGTAGCGCTTGTTTAGAGTGAAATCTTGGAATTCCATCGAAAATCGTTGTGTCGACCTCCGTACCGAAACAAGAAGGGGAACGACACGAAAGGTACAGAGGAAGTTAGGGCGGATAGGTTAAGAGAAGTTTCCAATCCGTCTATAGAATCGAGCTAGACTTTTTCACGGTTTTGGAATCAAATGCCTCACCCTAGAGAACCTAAATTTGAACAAGCGGACCATTAGAGAGTTTTTCTAAGAATCACTTGTCATAGGCCTCAAAGTAGCGCTTGTTTAGAGTGAAGTCTTGGAATTCCATCAAAAATCTTTGTGTCGACCCTCCGTCCGAAAAGAAGAAGGGGAACGGCACGAAAGGTACAAGGAAGTTACGGTGGATAGGTTAGATGATTTCAGGATCAATTACGTTGTGTTCCCCAACCGTTAATATATGTTTACGGATGTGACATTATGGATCTGGCGACTCTCATTTTGAGGCGAACTCAAAACAAAGAGTAGTTTCCAATCCGGCTTTAGAAACGAGCTAGACTTAGAGAGTTTTTCTAAGAATCACTTATCATAGGCCTCGAAGTAGCGCTTGTTTGACTCTCATTTGAGGGCGAACACAAAATAAAGAGTAGTTTCCAATCCGCTTTAGAAACGAGCTAGACTTCTTCGCGGTTGTGGAATCAAATGCCCTACCCTAGAGAACCTAAATTTGAACAAGTGGACTATTAGAGAGTTTTTCTAAGAATCACTTGTCATAGGCCTCAGTAGCGCTTGTTTAGAGTGAAATCTTGGAATTCCATCGAAAATCGTTGTGTGTCGACCTCCGTGCGAAACAAGAAGGGGAACGACACGAAAGGTACATAGGAAGTTAGGGCGGATAGGTTAAGAGAAGTTTCCAATCCGTCTATAGAATCGAGCTAGACTTTTTCACGGTTTTGGAATCCAATGCCTCACCCTAGAGAACCTAAATTTGAACAAGCGGACCATTAGAGAGTTTTCTAAGAATCACTTGTCATAGGCCTCAAAGTATCGCTTGTTTAGAGTGAAACCTTGGAATTCCATCGAAAATCGTTGTGTCGACCTCCGTACGAAACAAGAAGGGAACGACACGAAAGGTACAAAAAGGAAGTTAGGGTGGATAGGTTAAGAGAAGTTTCCAATCTGTCTATAGAATCGAGCTAGACTTCTTCACGGTTTTGGAATCAAATGCCTCACCCTAAAGAACCTAAATTTGAACAAGCGGACAATTAGAGAGTTTTTCTAAGAATCACTTGTCATTGGCCTCAAAGTAGAACTTGTTTAGAATGAAATCTTAGAATTCCATCGAAAATATTTGTGACGACCTACGTATCGAAACAAGAAGGGGAACGACACGAAAGGTACATAGGAAGTTAGGGTGGGTGGGTTAGATGATGGTAGGATCAATTACATTGTGTTCCCCAACGTTAATATATGTTTTTCGGGCGCGACATCGGGGGATCTGGCCGACGCTGATTTCAGCGCGAACTCGAAACAAAGAGAAGTTTCCAATCCGGCTATAGAATCGAGCAAGACTTTTTCGCGGTTGTGGAATCAAATGCCTAACCCTAGAGAACCTAAATTTGAACAAGTGGACCGTTAGAGAGTTTTTCTAAGAATCACTTGTTGTAGGCCTCAAAGTAGCGGTTGTTTAGAATGAAATCTTGGAATTCCATCAAAAATCTTTGTGTCGACCTCCGTACCTAAACAAGAAGGGGAACGACACGAAAGGTACAAAGGAAGTTAGGGCGGATAGGTTAAGAGAAGTTTCCAATCCGTCTATAGAATCGAGCTAGACTTTTTCACGGTTGTGGAATCAAATGCCTCACCCTAGAGAACCTAAATTTGAACAAGTGGACCATTAGAGAGTTTTTCTAAAAAATCACTTGTCATAGGCCTCAAGTAGCGCTTGTTTAGAGTGAAATCTTGGAATTCCATCGAAAATCTTTGTGTCGACCTCATCAAAACAAGAAGGGAACGACACGAAAGGTACGAAAGAAGTTAGGGCGGATAGGTTAAGAGAAGTTTCCAATCCGTCTATAGAATCGAGCTAGACTTTTTCACGGTTTTGGAATCAAATGCCTCACCCTAGAGAACCTAAATTTGAACAAGCGACCATTAGAGAGTTTTTCTAAGAATCACTTGTCATAGGCCTCAAAGTAGCGCTTGTTTAGAGTGAAGTCTTGGAATTCCATCAAAAATCTTTGTGTGTCGACCTCCGCATGCGAAAACAAGAAGGGGAAACGACACGAAAGGTACAAGGAAGTTACGGTGGATAGGTTAGATGATTTCAGGATCAATTACGTTGTGTTCCCCAACCGTTAATATATGTTTCTGGATGTGACATTATGGACTGCTGACTCTCATTTCAGGGCGAACTCAAAACAAAGAGTAGTTTCCAATCCGGCTTTAGAAACGAGCTAGACTTAGAGAGTTTTTCTAAGAATCACTTATCATAGGCCTCGAAGTAGCGCTTGTTTGACTCTCATTTGAGGGCGAACACAAAATAAAGAGTAGTTTCCAATCCGGCTTTAGAAACGAGCTAGACTTCTTCGCGGTTGTGGAATCAAATGCCCTACCCTAGAGAACCTAAATTTGAACAAGTGGACTATTAGAGAGTTTTTCTAAGAATCACTTGTCATAGGCCTCGAAGTAGCGCTTGTTTAGAGTGAAATCTTGGAATTCCATCGAAAATCGTTGTGTCGACCTCCGTACCAAAACAAGAAGGGGAACGACACGAAAGGTACATAGGAAGTTAGGGCGGATAGGTTAAGAGAAGTTTCCAATCCGTCTATAGAATCGAGCTAGACTTCTTCACGGTTTTGGAATCAAATGCCTCACCCTAAAGAACCTAAATTTGAACAAGCGGACAATTAGAGAGTTTTTCTAAGAATCACTTGTCATTGGCCTCAAAGTAGAACTTGTTTAGAATGAAATCTTAGAATTCCATCGAAAATATTTGTGACAACCTACGTATCGAAACAAGAAGGGGAACGACACGAAAGGTACATAGGAAGTTAGGGTGGGTGGGTTAGATGATGGTAGGATCAATTACATTGTGTTCCCCAACGTTAATATATGTTTCTGGACGCGACATCAGGGACTGCTGACGCTGATTTCAGCGCGAACTCGAAACAAAGAGAAGTTTCCAATCCGGCTATAGAATCGAGCAAGACTTTTTCGCGGTTGTGGAATCAAATGCCTAACCCTAGAGAACCTAAATTTGAACAAGTGGACCGTTAGAGAGTTTTTCTAAGAATCACTTGTTGTAGGCCTCAAAGTAGCGGTTGTTTAGAATGAAATCTTGGAATTCCATCAAAAATCTTTGTGTCGACCTCCGTACCTAAACAAGAAGGGGAACGACACGAAAGGTACAAAAGGAAGTTAGGGGCGGATAGGTTAAGAGAAGTTTCCAATCCGTCTATAGAATCGAAGCTAGACTTTTTCACGGTTGTGGAATCAAATGCCTCACCCTAGAGAACCTAAATTTGAACAAGTGGACCATTAGAGAGTTTTTCTAAGAATCACTTGTCATAGGCCTCGAAGTAGCGCTTGTTTAGAGTGAAATCTTGGAATTCCATCGAAAATCTTTGTGTCGACCTCCGTACCGAAACAAGAAGGAGAACGACACGAAAGGTACGTAGGAAGTTAGGGTGGGTAGGTTAGATGATGGTAGGATCAATTACATTGTGTTCCCCAACCGTTAATATATGTTTTACGGACGTGACATCGGGGGGCCGGGCGCTGATTTCAGCTCGAACTCAAAACAAAGAGAAGTTTGCAATCCGACTATAGAATTGAGCAAGACTTTTTCGCGGTTGTGGAATCAAATGCCTCACCCTAAAGAACCTAAATTTGAACAAGTGGACCATTAGAGAGTTTTTCTAAGAATCACTTGTCATAGGCCTCGAAAGTAGAACTTGTTTAGAGTGAAATCTTGGAATTCCATCGAAAATCGTTGTGTCGACCTCCATCATCGAAACAAGAAGGGGAAATCCACACGAAAGGTACAAAGGAAGTTAGGGCGGATAGGTTAAGAGAAGTTTCCAATCCGTCTATAGAATCGAGCTAGACTTTTTCACGGTTTTGGAATCAAATGCCTCACCCTAGAGAACCTAAATTTGAACAAGCGGACAATTAGAGAGTTTTTCTAAGAATCACTTGTCATTGGCCTCAAAGTAGAACTTGTTTAGAATGAAATCTTAGAATTCCATCGAAAATATTTGTGACAACCTCCGTTATCGAAAACAAGAAGGGGAACCGACACGAAAGGTACATAGGAAGTTAGGGTGGGTGGGTTAGATGATGGTAGGATCAATTACATTGTGTTCCCCAACCGTTAATATATATGTTTCAAATGATGCGACATCGAGGGATCGGCGACGCTGATTTCAGCTTTAACTTCAAAACAAGAGAAGTTTCCAATCCGTATAGAATCGAGCAAGACTTTTTCCAATCGGATATTGGTTGTGGAATCAAATGCCTAACCCTAGAGAAACCTAAATTTGAACAAGTGGACCGTTAGAGAGTTTTTCTAAGAATCACTTGTTGTAGGCCTCAAAGTAGCGGTTGTTTAGAATGAAATCTTGGAATTCCATCAAAAATCTTTGTGTCGACCCTCCGTACCTAAACAAGAAGGGGAACGACACGAAAGGTACAAAGGAAGTTAGGGGCGGATAGGTTAAGAGAAGTTTCCAATCCGTCTATAGAATCGAGCTAGACTTTTTCACGGTTGTGGAATCAAATGCCTCACCCTAGAGAACCTAAATTTGAACAAGTGGACCATTAGAGAGTTTTTCTAAGAATCACTTGTCATAGGCCTCAAAGTAGCGCTTGTTTAGAGTGAAATCTTGGAATTCCATCGAAAATATTTGTGTCGACCTCCGTGCGAAACAAGAAGGAGAACGACACGAAAGGTAATGAGGAAGTTAGGGTGGGTAGGTTAGATGATGGTAGGATCAATTACATTGTGTTCCCCAACCGTTAATATATGTTTCTGGACGTGACATCAGGGACTGCTGGCGCTGATTTCAGCTCGAACTCAAAACAAAGAGAAGTTTGCAATCCGACTATAGAATTGAGCAAGACTTTTTCGCGGTTGTGGAATCAAATGCCTCACCCTAGAGAACCTAAATTTGAACAAGTGGACCATTAGAGAGTTTTTCTAAGAATCACTTGTCATAGGCCCTCAAAGTAGCGCTTGTTTAGAGTGAAATCTTGGAATTCCATCGAAAAATCGTTGTGTCGACCTCCGTAATAGAAACAAGAAGGGGAACGACACGAAAAGGTACAGAGGAAGTTAGATGATGGATAGGTTAAGAGAAGTTTCCAATCCGTCTATAGAATCGAGCTAGACTTTTTCACGGTTTTGGAATCAAATGCCTCACCCTAGAGAACCTAAATTTGAACAAGCGGACCATTAGAGAGTTTTTCTAAGAATCACTTGTCATAGGCCTCAAAGTAGCGCTTGTTTAGAGTGAAGTCTTGGAATTCCATCAAAAATCTTTTGTGTCGACCTCCGCATCGAAACAAGAAGGGGAGGCAAAACGAAAGGTACATAGAAAGTTAGGGTGGATAGGTTAAGAGAAGTTTCCAATCTTTCTATCGAATCGAGCTAGACTTCTTCACGGTTTTGGAATCAAATGCCTCACCCTAAAGAACCTAAATTTGAACAAGCAGACAATTAGAGAGTTTTTCTAAGAATCACTTGTCATAGGCCTCAAAGTAGAACTTGTTTAGAATGAAATCTTAGAATTCCATCGAAAATCGTTGTGTCGACCTCCGTCATCGAAACAAGAAGGGGAACGACACCTAAAGGTACGAAGGAAGTTAGGGGCGGATAGGTTAGGAGAAGTTTCCAATCCGTCTATAGAATCGAGCTAGACTTTTCATGGTTTTGGAATCAAATGCCTCACCCTAGAGAACCTAAATTTGGACAAGCGGACCATGAGAGAGTTTTTTCTAAGAATCACTTGTCATAGGCCTCAAAGTAGCTTGTTTAGAGTGAAGTCTTGGAATTCCATCAAAAATCTTTGTGTCGACCTCCGTGCAAAACAAGAAGGGGAACCCATACCTAAAGGTACAAGGAAGTTACGGTGGATAGGTTAGATGATTTCAGGATCAATTACGTTGTGTTCCCCAACCGTTAATATATGTTTACGGATGTGACATTACGGACTGCTGACTCTCATTTGAGGGCGAACACAAAACAAAGAGTAGTTTCCAATCCGGCTTTAGAAACGAGCTAGACTTCTTCGCGGTTGTGGAATCAAATGCCCTACCCTAGAGAACCTAAATTTGAACAAGTGGACTATTAGGGAGTTTTTCTAAGAATCACTTGTCATAGGCCTCAAAGTAGCGCTTGTTTAGAGTGAAATCTTGGAATTCCATCGAAAATCGTTGTAATCGACCTCCGTCAAAACAAGAAGGGGAACGACACGAAAGGTACATAGGAAGTTAGGGCGGATAGGTTAAGAGAAGTTTCCAATCCGTCTATACAATCGAGCGAGACTTTTCACGGTTTTGGAATCCAATGCCTCACCCTAGAGAACCTAAATTTGAACAAGCGGACCATTAGAGAGTTTTTCTAAGAATCACTTGTCATAGGCCTCAAAGTATCGCTTGTTTAGAGTGAAACCTTGGAATTCCATCGAAAATCGTTGTGTCGACCTCCGTACCGAAACAAGAAGGGGAACGACACGAAAGGTACATAGGAAGTTAGGGTGGATAGGTTAAGAGAAGTTTCCAATCTGTCTATAGAATCGAGCTAGACTTCTTCACGGTTTTGGAATCAAATGCCTCACCCTAAAGAACCTAAATTTGAACAAGCGGACAATTAGAGAGTTTTTCTAAGAATCACTTGTCATTGGCCTCAAAGTAGAACTTGTTTAGAATGAAATCTTAGAATTCCATCGAAAATATTTGTGACGACCTACGTATCGAAACAAGAAGGGGAACGACACGAAAGGTACATAGGAAGTTAGGGTGGGTAGGTTAGATGATGGTAGGATCAATTACATTGTGTTCCCCAACGTTAATATATGTTTCTGGACGCGACATCGTGGGGGCTGGCGACGCTGATTTCAGCGCGAACTCAAAACAAAGAGAAGTTTCCAATCCGGCTATAGAATCGAGCAAGACTTTTTCGCGGTTGTGGAATCAAATGCCTAACCCTAGAGAACCTAAATTTGAACAAGTGGACCGTTAGAGAGTTTTTTTCTAAGAATCACTTGTTGTAGGCCTCAAAGTAGCGGTTGTTTAGAATGAAATCTTGGAATTCCATCAAAAATCTTTATTGTCGACCTCCATTACCTAAACAAGAAGGGGGAACAACATGAAAGGTACATAGAAAGTTAGGGTGGATAGGTTAAGAGAAGTTTCCAATCTGGGCGATAGAATCGAGGCTAGACTTTTTTTGGTTGTGGAATCAAATGCCTCACCCTAGAGAACCTAAATTTGAACAAGTGGACCATTAGAGAGAGAATCACTTGTCATAGGCCTCGAAGTAGCGCTTGTTTAAGTGAAATCTTGGAATTTCATCGAAAATCATTGTGTCGACCTCCGTACCGAAACAAGAAGGGGGAACACACTAAAGGTACATAGGAAGTTAGGGTGGATAGGTTAAGAGAAGTTTCCAAATCCGTCTATAGAATCGAGCTAGACTTTTTCACCGTTTTGGAACCAAATGCCACACGCTAGAGAACCTGAATTTGAACAAGTGGACCATTAGAGTGTTTTCTTAGAATCACTTTTCATTGGCCTCAAAGTAGCACTTGATTAGAGCAAAACCCCGGAAGTCCATTGAAAATCTTTTGTCGACCTACGTGCATCGAAAACAGGAAGGGGAACGGCACGAAAGGTACATAAGAAGTTACGGTGGGTAGGTTAGATGATGGTAGGACCAATTACATGGCGTTCCCCAACCGTTAATATATGTTTCTCGATGTGACATTTGGGACTGCGGGCGCTGATTTCATCGCGAACTCAAAACAAAGAGAAGTTTCCAATCCGGATATAGAATCGAGCTAGACTTTTCACGGTTGTGGAATCAAATGCCTCCCCTAGAGAACCTAAATTTGAACAAGTGGACCATTAGAGAGTTTTTCTAAAAATCACTTGTCATAGGCCTCAAAGTAGCACTTGTTTAGAGTGAAATCAAGGAATTCCATCGAAAATCTCTGTGTGGACCTACATACCGAAACAAAAAGGGGAACGGCATGAAAGGTACATGGGAAGTTAGGGGTGGATTGGTTAGATGATGGTAGGATCAATTACATTGCATTCCCCAACCGTTAATATATGTTTCTAGATGTGACATTAGCGATCTGGCGGCGTTGATTTCTACGTGAACTCAAAACATAGAGAAGTTTCCAATCCGGATATAGAATCGAGCTAGACTTTTTTACGGTTGTGGAATCAAATGCCTCCCCTAGAGAACCTAAATTTGAACAAGTGGACCATTAGAGACTTTTTCTAAGAAGCACTTGTCATAGGCCTCAAAGTAGCGCTTGTTTAGAGTGAAATCTTGGAATTCCATCGAAAATCTTTGTGTCGACCTCCGTGCATCGAAACAAGAAGGGGAAACGACATGAAAGGTACATAGAAAGTTAGGGTGGATAGGTTAAGAGAAGCTTCCAATCTGGCTATAGAATCGAGCTAGACTTTTTCACGGTTGTGGAATCAAATGCCTCGCCCTAGAGAACCTATATTTGAACAAGTGGACCATTAGAGAGTTTTTCTAAGAATCACTTGTCATAGGCCTACAACGTAGCACTTGTTTAGAGTGAAATCTTGGAATTCCATCGAAAATCTTTGGGTCAACCTCCGTCTTGAAACAAGAAGCGGAACGACACGAAAAGGTACAAGGAATTTACGGTGGATAGGTTAGATGATGGCAGGATAAATTATGTTGTGTTCCCCAAATGTTAATATATGTTTTACGGATGTGACATTACGGACTGCCGACTCTCATTTCAGCGCGAACTCAAAACAAAGAATAGTTTCCAATCCGGCTATAGAAACGAGCTAGACTTCTTCGCGGTTGTGGAATCAAACGCCCTACACTAGAGAACCTAAATTTGAACAAGTGGACTATTAGAAAGTTTTTCTAAGAATCACTTGTCATAGGCCTCAAAGTAGCCCTTGTTTAGAGTGAAATCTTGGAATTCCATCGAAAATCTTTGTGTCGACCTCCGTACCGAAACAAGAAGGGGAACAACACGAAAGGTACATAGGAAGTTAGGGTGGATAGGTTAAGAGAAGTTTCCAATCCGGATATAGAATCAAACTAGACTTTTTCGCGGTTGTGGAATCAAATGCCTCCCCTAGAGAACCTAAATTTGAACAAGTGGACCATTAGAGAGTTTTTCTAAGAATCACTTGTCATAGGCCTCAATGTAGCGCTTGTTTAGAGTGAAATCTTGGAATTCCATCGAAAATCGTTGTGTCGACGTCCGCATCAAACAAGAAGGGGAACGACACGAAAGGTACATAGGAAGTTAGGGTGGGGTAGGTTAGATGATGGTAGGATCAATTACATGGCGTTCCCCAACCATTAATATATGTTTTGATGTGACATTAGGGACAATTTGGGTGATTTCATCGCGAACTCAAAACAAAGAGAAGTTTCCAATCCGGATATAGAATCGAACCTAGACTTTTTCGCGGTTGTGGAATCAAATGCCTCCCCTAGAGAACCTAAATTTGAACAAGTGGACCATTAGAGACTTTTTCTAAGAATCACTTGTCATAGGCCTCAAAGTAGCGCTTGTTTTAGAGTGAAATCTTGGAATTCCATCAAAAATCTTTGTGTCGACCTCCGTCAAAACAAGACGGGGAACGACATGAAAGGTACATAGAAAGTTAGGGTGGATAGGTTAAGAGAAGTTTCCAATCTGGCTATAGAATCGAGCTAGACTTTTTCGCGGTTGTGGAATCAAATGCCTCCCCCTAGAGAACCTAAATTTGAACAAGTGGACCATTAGAGAGTTTTTCTAAGAATCACTTGTCATAGGCCTCAACGTAGCACTTGTTTAGAGTGAAATCTTGGAATTCCATCGAAAATCTTTATGTCGACCTCCGCAAAAACATCGGGAACGACACGAAAGGTACATAGAAACTTAGTGTGAATAGGTTAAGAGAAGTTTTCAATCTGGCTATAGAATCGAGCTAGATTTTTCGCGGTTGTGGAATCAAATGCCTCACCCTAGAGAACCTAAATTTGAACAAGTAGGCCATTAGAGAGTTTTTCTAATAATCACTTGTCATAGGCCTCAAAGTAGCGCTTGTTTAGAGTGAAGTCTTGGAATTCCATCGAAAATCTTTGGGTCAACCTCCGTATCAAAACAAGAAGCGGAACGACACCTAAAGGTACAAGGAATTTACAAAGGATAGGTTAGATGATGGCAGGATCAATTACGTTGTGTTCCCCAACCGTTAATATATGTTTCTGGATGTGACATTACGGACTGCCGACACTCATTTCAGCGCGAACTCAAAACAAAGAGTAGTTTCCAATCCGCTATAGAAACGAGCTAGACTTTTCGCGGTTGTGGAATCAAATGCCCTACACTAGAGAACCTAAATTTGAACAAGTGGACTATTAGAGAGTTTTTCTAAGAATCACTTGTCATAGGCATCAAAGTAGCCCTTGTTTAGAGTGAAATCTTGAATTCCATCGAAAATCTTTGTGTCGACCTCCATACCAAAACAAGAAGGGGAACGACACGAAAGGTACATAGGAAGTTAGGGTGGATAGGTTAAGAGAAGTTTCCAATCCGGATATAGAATCGAACTAGACTTTTTTTTTCAAGGTTGTGGAATCAAATGCCTCTCTCTAGAGAACCTAAATTTGAACAAGTGGACCATTAGAGAGTTTTTCTATGAATCACTTGTCATAGGCCTCAATGTAGCGCTTGTTTAGAGGAAATCTTGAATTCCATCAAAAATCGTTGTGTCGACCTCCGTCATCGAAACAAGAAGGGAACGACACAAAAAGGTAATGTAGGAAGTTAGGGTGGGTAGGTTAGATGATGGTAGGATCAATTACATGGCGTTCCCCAACCGTTAATATATGTTTCGATGTGACATTAGGGGATCAATTACGATAGATTTCATCGCGAACTCAAAACAAAGAGAAGTTTCCAATCCGATATAGAATCGACCTAGACTTTTTTCGCGGTTGTGGAATCAAATGCCTCACCCTAGAGAACCTACATTTGAACAAGTGGACCATTAGAGACTTTTTCTAAGAATCACTTGTCATAGGCCTCAAAGTAGCGCTTGTTTAGAGTGAAATCTTGGAATTCCATCGAAAATCTTTGTGTCGACCTCCGTCCGCATCAAACAAGAAGGGGAACGACATGAAAGGTACATAGAAAGTTAGGGTGGATAGGTTAAGAGAAGTTTCCAATCCGGCTATAGAATCGAGCTAGACTTTTCAAGGGGTTGTGGAATCAAATGCCTCGCCCTAGAGAACCTATATTTGAACAAGTGGACCATTAGAGAGTTTTTCTAAGAATCACTTATCATAGGCCACAAAGTAGCACTTGTTTAGAGTGAAATCTTGGAATTCCATCGAAAATCTTTGGGTCAACCTCCGTCCAAAAAACAAGAAGCGGAACGACACGAAAGGTACAAGGAATTTACGGTGGATAGGTTAGATGATGGCAGGATCAATTACGTTGTGTTCCCCAACCGTTAATATATGTTTACGATGTGACATTACGGACTGCTGACTCTCATTTCAGCGAACTCAAAACAAAAAGAATAGTTTCCAATCCGCTATAGAAACGAGCTAGACTTCTTCACGGTTGTGGAATCAAACGCCCTACACTAGAGAACCTAAATTTGAACAAGTGGACTATTAGAAAGTTTTTCTAAGAATCACTTTTCATAGGCCTCAAAGTAGCACTTGTTTAGAGTGAAATCATGGAATTCCATCGAAAATCTTTGTGTCGACCTCAATACCGAAACAAGAAGGGGAACGACATGAAAGGTACATAGAAAAAGTTACGGTGGATAGGTTAAGAGAAGTTTCCAATCTGGCTATAGAATTGAGCTAGACTTTTTCGCGATTGTGGAATCAAATGCCTCACCCTAGAGAACCTAAATTTGAACAAGTGGACCATTAGAGAGTTTTTCTAAAAATCACTTGTCATAGGCCTCAAAGTTACACTTGTTTAGAGTGAAATCATGGAATTCCATCGAAAAATCTCTTGTGTCGACCTACGCACCAAAACAAGAAGGGAAATGGGGTACGAAAGGTACATAGGGAGTTTGGGTGGATTGGTTAGATGTTGGTAGGATCAATTACATTGCATTCCACAACCGTTAATATATGTTTCTCAGATGTGACATTAGCGATCTGCCGGCGCCGATTTCTACGTGAACTCAAAACAAAGAGAAGTTTCCAATCCGGATATAGAATCGAGCTAGACTTTTTCGCGGTTGTGGAATCAAATGCCTCACCCAAGAGAACCTAAATTTGAACAAGTGGACCATTAGAGACTTTTTTTCAAAGAATGACTAGTCATAGGCCTCAAAGTAGCGCTTGTTTAGAGTGAAATCTTGGAATTCCATCAAAAATCTTTGTGTCGACCTCCATACCGAAACAAGAAGGGGAACGACATGAAAGGTACATAGAAAGTTACGGTGGATAGGTTAAGAGAAGTTTCCAATCTGGCTATAGAATCGAGCTAGACTTTTTCGCGGTTGTGGAATCAAATGCCTCACCCTAGAGAACCTAAATTTGAACAAGTGGACCATTAGAGAGTTTTTCTAAAAATCACTTGTCATAGGCCTCAAAGTAGCACTTGTTTAGAGTGAAATCATGGAACTCCATCGAAAATCTCTGTGTCGACCTACATACCGAAACAAGAAGGGGAATGACACGAAAGGTACATAGGAAGTTAGGGTGGATAGGTTAAGAGAAGTTTCCAATCCGGATATAGAATCGAGCTAGACTTTTTCGCGGTTGTGGAATCAAATGCCTCGCCCTAGAGAACCTAAATTTGAACAAGTGGACCATTAGAGAGTTTTTCTAAGAATCACTTGTCAAAGGCCTCAACGTAGCACTTGTTTTGAGTGAAATCTTGGAATTCCATCGAAAATCTTTATGTCGACCTCCGTACCGAAACAAGAAGGGGAACGACACGAAAGGTACATAGGAAGTTAGGGTGGATAGGTTAAGAGAAGTTTCCAATCTGGCTATAGAATCGAGCTAGACATTTTCGCGGTTGTGGAATCAAATGCCTCCCCCTAGAGAACCTAAATTTGAACAAGTGGACCATTAGAGAGTTTTTTCTAAGAATCACTTGTCATAGGCCTCAAAGTAGTGCTTGTTTAGAGTGAAATCTTGGAATTCCATCGAAAATCGTTGTGTCGACCTCCGTACCAAAACAAGAAGGGGAACGGCACGAAAGGTACATAGGAAGTTAGGGTGGGTAGGTTAGATGATGGTAGGATCAATTACATGGCGTCCCACAACCGCTAATATATGTTTCAGGATGTGACATTAGGGACTGCGGGCGCTGATTTCATCGCGAACTCAAAACAAAGAGAAGTTTCCAATCCGGATATAGAATCGCGCTCGACTTTTTCGCGGTTGTGGAATCAAATGCCTCACCCTAGAGAACCTAAATTTGAACAAGTGGACCATTAGAGAGTTTTTCTAAAAATCACTTGTCATAGGCCTCAAAGTAGCACTTGTTTAGAGTGAAATCATGGAACTCCATCGAAAATCTCTGTGTCGACCTACATACGGAAACAAGAAGGGGAACGACACGAAAGGTACATAGGAAGTTAGGGTGGATAGGTTAAGAGAAGTTTCCAATCCGGATATAGAATCGAGCTAGACTTTTTCGCGGTTGTGGAATCAAATGCCTCGCCCTAGAGAACCTAAATTTGAACAAGTGGACCATTAGAGAGTTTTTCTAAGAATCACTTGTCATAGGCCTCAACGTAGCACTTGTTTTGAGTGAATCTTGGAATTCCATCGAAAATCTTTATGTCGACCTCCGTACCGAAACAAGAAGGGGAACGACACGAAAGGTACATAGGAAGTTAGGGTGGATAGGTTAAGAGAAGTTTCCAATCTGGCTATAGAATCGAGCTAGACATTTTCGCGGTTGTGGAATCAAATGCCTCCCCCTAGAGAACCTAAATTTGAACAAGTGGACCATTAGAGAGTTTTTTCTAAGAATCACTTGTCATAGGCCTCAAAGTAGCGCTTGTTTAGAGTGAAATCTTGCAATTCCATCGAAAATCGTTGTGTCGACCTCCGTACCAAAACAAGAAGGGGAACGACACGAAAGGTACATAGGAAGTTAGGGTGGGTAGGTTAGATGATGGTAGGATCAATTACATGGCGTCCCCCAACCGCTAATATGTGTTTCTGGATGTGACATTAGGGATCACGCGGCGCTGATTTCATCGCGAACTCAAAACAAAGAGAAGTTTCCAATCCGATATAGAATCGAGCTCGACTTTTTTGGGTTGTGGAATCAAATGCCTCACCCTAGAGAACCTAAATTTGAACAAGTGGACCATTAGAGAGTTTTTCTAAAAATCACTTGTCATAGGCCTCAAAGTAGCACTTGTTTATCATGGAATTCCATGGAAAATCCATCGAAAATCTCGACCTCGACCTCCATGCAAAACAAGAAGGGGAACGACACGAAAGGTACATAGGAAGTTAGGGTGGATTGGTTAGATGTTGGTAGGATCAATTACATTGCATTCCACAACCGTTAATATATATGTTTCTCGATGTGACATTAGCGATCGGGCCGGGCGTTGATTTCTACGTGAACTCAAAACAAAGAGAAGTTTCCAATCCGATATAGAATCGAGCTAGACTTTTTTCGCGGTTGTGGAATCAAATGCCTCACCCAAGAGAACCTAAATTTGAACAAGTGGACCATTAGAGACTTTTTCTAAGAATGACTAGTCATAGGCCTCAAAGTAGCGCTTGTTTAGAGTGAAATCTTGGAATTCCATCGAAAATCTTTGTGTCGACCTCCATACCGAAACAAGAAGGGGAACGACATGAAAGGTACATAGAAAGTTACGGTGGATAGGTTAAGAGAAGTTTCCAATCTGGCTATAGAATCGAGCTAGACTTTTTCGCGGTTGTGGAATCAAATGCCTCGCCCTAGAGAACCTAAATTTGAACAAGTTGACCATTAGAGAGTTTTTCTAAAAATCACTTGTCATAGGCCTCAAAGTAGCACTTGTTTAGAGTGAAATCATGGAACTCCATCGAAAATCTCTGTGTCGACCTACATACCGAAACAAGAAGGGGAACGACACGAAAGGTACATAGGAAGTTAGGGTGGATAGGTTAAGAGAAGTTTCCAATCCGGATATAGAATCGAGCTAGACTTTTTCGCGGTTGTGGAATCAAATGCCTCGCCCTAGAGAACCTAAATTTGAACAAGTGGACCATTAGAGAGTTTTTCTAAGAATCACTTGTCATAGGCCTCAACGTAGCACTTGTTTTGAGTGAATCTTGGAATTCCATCGAAAATCTTTATGTCGACCTCCGTACCGAAACAAGAAGGGGAACGACACGAAAGGTACATAGGAAGTTAGGGTGGATAGGTTAAGAGAAGTTTCCAATCTGCTATAGAATCGAGCTAGACATTTTTCGCGGTTGTGGAATCAAATGCCTCCCCCTAGAGAACCTAAATTTGAACAAGTGGACCATTAGAGAGTTTTTTCTAAGAATCACTTGTCATAGGCCTCAAAGTAGCGCTTGTTTAGAGTGAAATCTTGCAATTCCATCGAAAATCGTTGTGTCGACCTCCGTACCAAAACAAGAAGGGGAACGACACAAAAGGTACATAGGAAGTTAGGGTGGGTAGGTTAGATGATGGTAGGATCAATTACATGGCGTCCCCCAACCGCTAATATGTGTTTCATATGTGACATTAGGGACGCGGCGCTGATTTCATCGCGTTCAAAACAAAGAGAAGTTTCCAATCCGGATATAGAATCGAGCTAGACTTTTTTTCGCTGTTGTGGAATCAAATGCCTCACCCTAGAGAACCTAAATTTGAACAAGTGGACCATTAGAGAGTTTTTCTAAAAATCACTTGTCATAGGCCTCAAAGTAGCACTTGTTTAGAGTCAAATCATGGAATTCCATCGAAAATCTTTGTGGTCGACCTACGCATCAAAACAAGAAGGGGAACGACACGAAAGGTACATAGGAAGTCAGGTGGATTGGTTAGATGTTGGTAGGATCAATTACATTGCATTCCACAAACCGTTAATATATGTTTCTCGATGTGACATTAGCGATCGCCGGGCGTTGATTTCTACGTGAACTCAAAACAAAGAGAAGTTTCCAATCCGGATATAGAATCGAGCTAGACTTTTTCGCGGTTGTGGAATCAAATGCCTCACCCTAGAGAACCTAAATTTGAACAAGTGGACCATTAGAGACTTTTTCTAAGAATCTGACTTGTCATAGGCCTCAAAGTAGCGCTTGTTTAGAGTGAAATCTTGGAATTCCATCGAAAATCTTTATGTCGACCCTCCATACCGAAACAAGAAGGGGGAACGACATGAAAGGTACATAGGAAGTTAGGGTGGATAGGTTAAGAGAAGTTTCCAATCCGATATAGAATCGAGCTAGACTTTTTCACGGTTGTGGAATCAAATGCCTCCCCTAGAGAACCTAAATTTGAACAAGTGGACCATTAGAGAGTTTTTCTAAAAATCACTTGTCATAGGCCTCAAAGTAGCACTTGTTTAGAGTGAAATCATGGAACTCCATCGAAAATCTCTTATGTCGACCTCCGTATACCAAAACAAGAAGGGGAAAAAGGTACATAGGAAGTTAGGGTGGGTAGGTTAAAGGTACATAGGAACCGAATATATGTTTCTCGATGTGACATTAGGGACTGGGGCGCTGATTTCATAGGTCAAATAGGTTAAGAGAAGTTTCCAATCCGGATATAGAATCGAGCTAGACTTTTTCGCGGTTGTGGAATCAAATGCCTCCCCTAGAGAACCTAAATTTGAACAAGTGGACCATTAGAGAGTTTTTCTAAGAATCACTTGTCATAGGCCTCAAAGTAGCACTTGTTTTGAGTGAAATCTTGGAATTCCATCGAAAATCTTTATGCATCGACAAGAAGGGCGCATCAAACAAGAAGGGGAACGACATCAAAAGGTACATAGGAAAGTTATGGTGGATAGGTTAAGAGAAGTTTCCAATCTGGCTATAGAATCGAGCTAGACTTTTTCGCTGGTTGTGGAATCAAATGCCTCCCCTAGAGAACCTAAATTTGAACAAGTGGACCATTAGAGAGTTTTTCTAAGAATCACTTGTCATAGGCCTCAAAGTAGCGCTTGTTTAGAGTGAAATCTTGGAATTCCATCGAAAATCTTTTGTGTCGACCTCCATACCCGAAAACAAGAAGGGGAACGACATGAAAGGTACATAGAAAGTTAGGGTGGATAGGTTAAGAGAAGTTTCCAATCTGGCTATAGAATCGAGCTAGACTTTTTCAATTGTGGAATCAAATGCCTCGCCCTAGAGAACCTAAATTTGAACAAGTGGACCATTAGAGAGTTTTTCTAAAAATCACTTGTCATAGGCCTCAAAGTAGCACTTGTTTAGAGTGAAATCATGGAATTCCATCGAAAATCTTTGGGTCAACCTCCGTCGACCTACAAGAAGCAAAACAAGAAGGGGAACGGTACAAAGGAATTTAAAAGGGGTGGGTAGGTTAGATGATGGTGGATCAGGTTAAGAACCTGAATATATGTTTCCAACATTAGGGATCGATATAGAACTCAAAGAGAAGTTTCCAATCCGGATATAGAAACGAGCTAGACTTTTCGCGGTTGTGGAATCAAATGCCTCACCCTAGAGAACCTAAATTTGAACAAGTGGACCATTAGAGAGTTTTTCTAAGAATCACTTGTCATAGGCCTCAAAGTAGCACTTGTTTAGAGTGAAATCATGGAATTCCATCGAAAATCTTTGTGTCGACCTCACATACCTCAAAACAAGAAGGGGAACGACATACCTAAAGGTACATAGGAAGTTAGGGTGGATAGGTTAAGAGAAGTTTCCAATCCGATATAGAATCGAGCTAGACTTTTTTCGCGGTTGTGGAATCAAATGCCTCCCCTAGAGAACCTAAATTTGAACAAGTGGACCATTAGAGAGTTTTTCTAAGAATCACTTGTCATAGGCCTCAAAGTAGCACTTGTTTAGAGTGAAATCTTGGAATTCCATCGAAAATCTTTATGTCGACCTCCGCATCAAAAAAAGAAGGGGAACGACACGAAAGGTACATAGGAAGTTAGGGTGGATAGGTTAGATGAGAAGTAGGATCAATTACATTGCATAGAATCGAACCGCTATATGTTTCTCAGATGTGAATTAAATGCCTCCCCTAGAGAACCTAAATTTGAACAAAAACAAATTAGAGAGTTTTTCAATCCGATATAGAATCATTGGCCTCAAAGTTTTTTCGCGGTTGTTTAGAATCAAATGCCTGGAATTCCATCGAGAACCTAAATTTGAACAAGTGGACCATTAGAGAGAAGGGGAAGAATGACTTGTCATAGGAAAGTAGCGTTGTTTAGGTTAAATGATGGAATTCCATCAAAAACATTTGCGTCCCCCTCCATACCGCAAATAATGAAGGGGATGTGACATTAGGATCGAAAGGTACATAGAAAGTTAACTCAAAAGGTTAAGAGAAGTTTCCAATCCGGATATAGAATCGAGCTAGACTTTTTCACGTTGTGGAATCAAATGCCTCACCCTAGAGAACCTAAATTTGAACAAGTGGACCATTAGAGAGTTTTTCTAAAAATCACTTGTCATAGGCCTCAAAGTAGCACTTGTTTAGAGTGAAATCATGGAACTCCATCGAAAATCTTTGTGGTCGACCTACATACCGAAACAAGAAGGGGAACGACACGAAAGGTACATAGGAAGTTAGGTGGATAGGTTAAGAGAAGTTTCCAATCCGGATATAGAATCGAGCTAGACTTTTTCGCGGTTGTGGAATCAAATGCCTCGCCCTAGAGAACCTAAATTTGAACAAGTGGACCATTAGAGAGTTTTTCTAAGAATCACTTGTTATAGGCCTCAACGTAGCACTTGTTTTGAGTGAAATCTTGGAATTCCATCAAAATCTTTTATGTCGACCTCCGCATCAAAACAAGAAGGGGAACCGACACGAAAGGTACATAGGAAGTTAGGTGGATAGGTTAAGAGAAGTTTCCAATCTGGCTATAGAATCGAGCTAGACTTTTTCGCGGTTGTGGAATCAAATGCCTCCCCCTAGAGAACCTAAATTTGAACAAGTGGACCATTAGAGAGTTTTTTCTAAGAATCACTTGTCATAGGCCTCAAAGTAGCGCTTGTTTAGAGTGAAATCTTGGAATTCCATCGAAAATCGTTGTGTCGACCTACGTACCGAAACAAGAAGGGGAACGGCACGAAAGGTACATAGAAAGTTAGGGTGGATAGGTTAAGAGAAGTTTCCAATCATGGCTATAGAATCGAAAACTAATACTTTTTCGCGGTTGTGGAATCAAATGCCTCGCCCTAGAGAACCTAAATTTGAACAAGTGGACCATTAGAGAGTTTTTCTAAAAATCACTTGTCATAGGAATCAAAGTAGCACTTGTTTAGAGTGAAATCATGGAACTCCATCGAAAATTTTTCTAAAAATCTACATGTCAAAACAAAAAGGGGAACGCACGAAAGGTACATAGGAAGTTAGGGTGGGTAGGTTAGATGATGGTAGGATCAATTACATGGCGTCCCCCAACCGTTAATATATATGTTTCGGGGTGACATTAGCGATCAAGGGCGCTGATTTCTACGGAACTCAAAACAAAGAGAAGTTTCCAATCCGATATAGAATCGAGCTAGACTTTTTCGCGGTTGTGGAATCAAATGCCTCACCCTAGAGAACCTAAATTTGAACAAGTGGACCATTAGAGAGTTTTTCTAAAAATCACTTGTCATAGGCCTCAAAGTAGCACTTGTTTAGAGTGAAATCATGGAATTCCATCGAAAATCTTTATGTCGACCTACGTACCGAAACAAGAAGGGGAACGACACGAAAGGTACATAGAAAGTTAGTGTGGATAGGTTAAGAGAAGTTTCCAATCCGGATATAGAATCGAGCTAGACTTTTTCGCGGTTGTGGAATCAAATGCCTCGCCCTAGAGAACCTAAATTTGAACAAGTGGACCATTAGAGAGTTTTTCTAAGAATCACTTGTCATAGGCCTCAAAGTAGCACTTGTTTAGAGTGAAATCTTGGAATTCCATCGAAAATCGTTATGTCGACGACCTAAAACAAGAAGGGGAACGCATACAAAACAAGAAGGGGAACGACATGAAAAAGGTACATAGAAAGTTAGGGTGGATAGGTTAAGAGAAGTTTCCAATCTGGCTATAGAATCGAGCTACACTTTTTCGCGGTTGTGGAATCAAATGCCTCCCCTAGAGAACCTAAATTTGAACAAGTGGACCATTAGAGAGTTTTTCTAAGAATCACTTGTCATAGGCCTCAAAGTAGCGCTTGTTTAGAGTGAAATCTTGGAATTCCATCGAAAATCGTTGTGTCGACCTCCCTCCGCACAAAAACAAGAAGGGGAACGACACGAAAGGTACATAGGAAGTTAGGGTGGGTAGGTTAGATGATGGTAGGATCAATTACATGGCGTCCCCAACCGTTAATATATGTTTCGATGTGACATTAGGGATCGCGGGCGCGATTTCATCGCGAACTCAAAACAAAGAGAAGTTTCCAATCCGATATAGAATCGAAGCTCGACTTTTTCGCGGTTGTGGAATCAAATGCCTCACCCTAGAGAACCTAAATTTGAACAAGTGGACCATTAGAGAGTTTTTCTAAAAATCACTTGTCATAGGCCTCAAAGTAGCACTTGTTTAGAGGAAATCATGGAACTCCATCGAAAATCTCTGTGTCGACCTACATACCAAAACAAGAAGGGGAACGATTACCTAAAGGTACATAGGAAGTTAGGGTGGATAGGTTAAGAGAAGTTTCCAATCCGGATATAGAATCGAGCTAGACTTTTTCGCGGTTGTGGAATCAAATGCCTCCCCTAGAGAACCTAAATTTGAACAAGTGGACCATTAGAGAGTTTTTTTTCTAAGAATCACTTGTCATAGGCCTCAAAGTAGCACTTGTTTAGAGTGAAATCTTGGAATTCCATCGAAAATCGTTATGTCGACCTCCGCACCAAAACAAGAAGGGGAACGACACGAAAGGTACATAGGAAGTTAGGGTGGATAGGTTAAGAGAAGTTTCCAATCCGGCAATAGAATCGAGCTAGACTTTTTCGCGGTTGTGGAATCAAATGCCTCGCCCTAGAGAACCTAAATTTGAACAAGTGGACCATTAGAGAGTTTTTCTAAAAATCACTTGTCATAGGCCTCAAAGTAGCACTTGTTTAGAGTGAAATCATGGAACTCCATCGAAAATCTTTATGTCGACCTACATACCGAAACAAAAAGGGGAACGACACACGAAAAGGTACATAGAAAGTTAGGGTGGGTAGGTTAGATGATGGTAGGATCAATTACGTGGCGAACCGCTAGGTTTCTGGATGTGACATTAGGGAGGCGCTGATTTCATCGCGAACCCAAAACAAAGAGAAGTTTCCAATCCGATATAGAATCGATTTTTTTCGCGGTTGTGGAATCAAATGCCTCACCCTAGAGAACCTAAATTTGAACAAGTGGACCATTAGAGAGTTTTTCTAAAAATCACTTGTCATAGGCCTCAAAGTAGCACTTGTTTAGAGTGAAATCATGGAATTCCATCGAAAAATCTCTGTGTCGACCTACACGCATCAAAACAAGAAGGGGAACGGCACGAAAGGTACATAGGAAGTTAGGGTGGATTGGTTAGATGATGGTAGGATCAATTACATTGCATTCCCCAACCGCTAATATATGTTTCTAGATGTGACATTAGCGATCTGCCGGCGTTGATTTCACGTGAACTCAAAACATAGAGAAGTTTCCAATCCGGATATAGAATCGAAGCTAGACTTTTTCGCGGTTGTGGAATCAAATGCCTCACCCTAGAGAACCTAAATTTGAACAAGTGGACCATTAGAGACTTTTTCTAAAAATCACTTGTCATAGGCCTCAAAGTGGCACTTGTTTAGAGTGAAATCTTGGAATTCCATCGAAAATCTTTTTTGTGTCGACCTCCGCATACGGAAAAGAAGAAGGGAAACGATTACCTAAAGGTACATAGGAAGTTAGGGTGGATAGGTTAAGAGAAGTTTCCAATCCGGATATAGAATCGAGCTAGACTTTTTTCAAGGTTGTGGAATCAAATGCCTCGCCCTAGAGAACCTAAATTTGAACAAGTGGACCATTAGAGAGTTTTTCTAAGAATCACTTGTCATAGGCCTCAACGTAGCACTTGTTTTGAGTGAAATCTTGGAATTCCATCGAAAATCTTTATGTCGACCCTCCGCATCAAAACAAGAAGGGGGACGACACGAAGGTACATAGGAAGTTAGGGTGGATAGGTTAAGAGAAGTTTCCAATCTGGCTATAGAATCGAGCTAGACTTTTTCGCGGTTGTGGAATCAAATGCCTCCCCTAGAGAACCTAAATTTGAACAAGTGGACCATTAGAGAGTTTTTTCTAAGAATCACTTGTCATAGGCCTCAAAGTAGCGCTTGTTTAGAGTGAAATCTTGAAATTCCATCGAAAATCGTTGTGTCGACCTCCGCACCAAAACAAGAAGGGGAACGACACAAAAGGTACATAGGAAGTTAGGGTGGTTAGGTTAGATGATGGTAGGATCAATTACATGGCGTCCCCAACCGCTAATATATGTTTCGGATGTGACATTAGGGATCAAGGCGCGCTGATTTCATCGCGAACTCTAAACAAAGAGAAGTTTCCAATCCGATATAGAATCGAAGCTCGACTTTTTTTCACGGTTGTGGAATCAAATGCCTCACCCTAGAGAACCTAAATTTGAACAAGTGGACCATTAGAGAGTTTTTCTAAAAATCACTTGTCATAGGCCTCAAAATAGCACTTGTTTAGAGTGAAATCATGGAATTCCATCGAAAATCTCTGTGTCGACCTACGCACCAAAACAAGAAGGGGAACGACACCTAAAGGTACATAGGAAGTTAGGGTGGATTGGTTAGATGTTGGTAGGATCAATTACATTGCATTCCACAACCGTTAATATATGTTTCGATGTGACATTAGCGATCGGCCGGCGTTGATTTCTACGTGAACTCAAAACAAAGAGAAGTTTCCATTCCGGATATAGAATCGAGCTAGACTTTTTCGCGGTTGTGGAATCAAATGCCTCACCCTAGAGAACCTAAATTTGAACAAGTGGACCATTAGAGAGTTTTTCTAAGAATCACTTGTCATAGGCCTCAAAGTAGCACTTGTTTAGAGTGAAATCATGGAACTCCATCGAAAATCTTTTGTGTCGACCTACATACCGAAACAAAAAGGGGAACGGCACGAAAGGTACATAGAAAGTTAGGGTGGGTAGGTTAGATGATGGTAGGATCAATTACATGGCGTCCCCCAACCGTTAATATATGTTTCCGGATGTGACATTAGGGATCGGCGGGCGCTGATTTCATCGCTAACTCAAAACAAAGAGAAGTTTCCAATCCGATATAGAATCGAGCTAGACTTTTTTAGGTGGAATCAAATGCCTCACCCTAGAGAACCTAAATTTGAACAAGTGGACCATTAGAGAGTTTTTCTAAGAATCACTTGTCATAGGCCTCAAAGTAGCGCTTGTTTAGAATGAAATCATGGAACTCCATCGAAAATCTTTCGTGGTCGACCTACATACCGAAACAAGAAGGGGAACAACACCTAAAGGTACATAGGAAGTTAGGGTGGATAGGTTAAGAGAAGTTTCCAATCCGGATATAGAATCGAGCTAGACTTTTTTCGCGGTTGTGGAATCAAATGCCTCCCCTAGAGAACCTAAATTTGAACAAGTGGACCATTAGAGAGTTTTTCTAAGAATCACTTGTCATAGGCCTCAAAGTAGCACTTGTTTTAGAGTGAAATCTTGGAATTCCATCGAAAATCGTTTTATGTCGACCCACGCATCAAAACAAGAAGGGGAACGATACGAAAGGTACATAGAAAGTTAGGGTGGATAGGTTAAGAGAAGTTTCCAATCCGGCAATAGAATCGAGCTACACTTTTTCGCGGTTGTGGAATCAAATGCCTCGCCCTAGAGAACCTAAATTTGAACAAGTGGACCATTAGAGAGTTTTTCTAAAAATCACTTGTCATAGGAGTCAAAGTAGCACTTGTTTAGAGTGAAATCATGGAACTCCATCGAAAATCTCTTGTGTCGACCTACATAACAAAACAAAAAAAGGAAACGACAATCACTTGTCAAAGGTACATAGAAAGTTAGGGTGGGTAGGTTAGATGATGGTAGGATCAATTACATGGCGTCCCCAACCGCTAATATATGTTTCGATGTGACATTAGGGACATGGGCGCTGATTTCATCGCGAACTCAAAACAAAGAGAAGTTTCCAATCCGGATATAGAATCGAAGCTCGACTTTTTCGCGGTTGTGGAATCAAATGCCTCACCCTAGAGAACCTAAATTTGAACAAGTGGACCATTAGAGAGTTTTTCTAAAAATCACTTGTCATAGGCCTCAAAGTAGCACTTGTTTAGAGTGAAATCATGGAATTCCATCGAAAATCTTCAGTATTCGACCTACGCATCAAAACAAGAAGGGGAACGGCACGAAAGGTACATAGGAAGTTAGGGTGGATTGGTTAGATGATGGTAGGATCAATTACATTGCATTCCCCAACCGTTAATATATGTTTCTAGATGTGACATTAGCGATCGGCCGGGCGTTGATTTCTACGTGAACTCAAAACATAGAGAAGTTTCCAATCCGGATATAGAATCGAGCTAGACTTTTTCGCGGTTGTGGAATCAAATGCCTCACCCTAGAGAACCTAAATTTGAACAAGTGGACCATTAGAGACTTTTTCTAAGAATCACTTGTCATAGGCCTCAAAGTGGCGCTTGTTTAGAGTGAAATCTTGGAATTCCATCGAAAATCTTTTGTGTCGACCTCCATATCAAAACAAGAAGGGGAACGACACGAAAGGTACATAGGAAGTTAGGGTGGATAGGTTAAGAGAAGTTTCCAATCCGATATAGAATCGAAGCTAGACTTTTTCGCGGTTGTGGAATCAAATGCCTCGCCCTAGAGAACCTAAATTTGAACAAGTGGACCATTAGAGAGTTTTTCTAAGAATCACTTGTCATAGGCCTCAACGTAGCACTTGTTTTGAGTGAAATCTTGGAATTCCATCGAAAATCTTTTTATGTCGACCTCCATCATCAAACAAGAAGGGGAACGACACCTAAAGGTACATAGGAAGTTAGGGTGGATAGGTTAAGAGAAGTTTCCAATCTGGCTATAGAATCGAAGCTAGACTTTTTTGCGGTTGTGGAATCAAATGCCTCCCCCTAGAGAACCTAAATTTGAACAAGTGGACCATTAGAGAGTTTTTTCTAAGAATCACTTGTCATAGGCGCCAAAGTAGCGCTTGTTTAGAGTGAAATCTTGGAATTCCATCGAAAATCGTTGTGTCGACCTCCGTACCAAAAACAAGAAGGGGAACGACACGAAAAGGTACATAGGAAGTTAGGGTGGGTAGGTTAGATGATGGTAGGATCAATTACATGGCGTCCCCCAACCGTTAATATATGTTTCTAGATGTGACATTAGGGGCTAGAGGCCTGATTTCATCGCGAACTCTAAACAAAGAGAAGTTTCCAATCCGATATAGAATCGAGCTCGACTTTTTCGCGGTTGTGGAATCAAATGCCTCACCCTAGAGAACCTAAATTTGAACAAGTGGACCATTAGAGAGTTTTTCTAAAAATCACTTGTCATAGGCCTCAAAATAGCACTTGTTTAGAGTGAAATCATGGAAGTCCATCGAAAATCTTCAGTAATGGACCTACATGCGGAAACAAGAAGGGGAACGACACGAAAGGTACATAGGAAGTTAGGGTGGATTGGTTAGATGTTGGTAGGATCAATTACATTGCATTCCACAACCGTTAATATATGTTTCTAGATGTGACATTAGCGATCGCCGGGCGTTGATTTCTACGTGAACTCAAAACAAAGAGAAGTTTCCATTCCGGATATAGAATCGAGCTAGACTTTTTTCGCGGTTGTGGAATCAAATGCCTCACCCTAGAGAACCTAAATTTGAACAAGTGGACCATTAGAGAGTTTTTCTAAGAATCACTTGTCATAGGCCTCAACGTAGCACTTGTTTAGAGTGAAATCATGGAACTCCATCGAAAATCTTTGGTCTACCTACATACCGAAAACAAGAAGGGGAACGACACGAAAGGTACATAGGAAGTTAGGGTGGATAGGTTAAGAGAAGTTTCCAATCCGGATATAGAATCGAGCTAGACTTTTTTCGCGGTTGTGGAATCAAATGCCTCGCCCTAGAGAACCTAAATTTGAACAAGTGGACCATTAGAGAGTTTTTCTAAGAATCACTTGTCATAGGCCTCAAAGTAGCACTTGTTTTGAGTGAAATCTTGGAATTCCATCGAAAATCTTTATGTCGAAACAAGAAGGGGACGCACCGTAAAAACAAGATGGGGAAATTACGACACGAAAGGTACATAGGAAGTTAGGGTGGATAGGTTAAGAGAAGTTTCCAATCCGGCTATAGAATCGAGCTAGACTTTTTCGCGGTTGTGGAATCAAATGCCTCCCCCTAGAGAACCTAAATTTGAACAAGTGGACCATTACAGAGTATTTTCTAAGAATCACTTGTCATAGGCCTCAAAGTAGCGCTTGTTTAGAGTGAAATCTTGGAATTCCATCGAAAATCGTTGTGTCGACCTCCTGCACCAAAACAAGAAGGGGAACGACACGAAAAGGTACATAGGAAGTTAGGGTGGATAGGTTAAGAGAAGTTTCCAATCCGGATATAGAATCGAGCTACGACTTTTTCGCGGTTGTGGAATCAAATGCCTCACCTTAGAGAACCTAAATTTGAACAAGTGGACCATTAGAGAGAGTTTTTCTAAAAATCACTTGTCATAGGCCTCAAAGTAGCACTTGTTTAGAGTGAAATCATGGAATTCCATCGAAAATCGTTGTGTCGACCTCCATACCAAAACAAGAAGGGGAACGACACGAAAAGGTACATAGGAAGTTAGGGTGGGTAGGTTAGATGATGGTAGGATCAATTACATGGCGTCCCCAACCGTTAATATATGTTTCTGGATGTGACATTAGGGACTGCGGGCGCTGATTTCATCGCGAACTCAAAACAAAGAGAAGTTTCCAATCCGGATATAGAATCGAGCTCGACTTTTTCGCGGTTGTGGAATCAAATGCCTCACCCTAGAGAACCTAAATTTGAACAAGTGGACCATTAGAGAGTTTTTCTAAAAATCACTTGTCATAGGCCTCAAAGTAGCACTTGTTTAGAGTGAAATCATGGAACTCCATCGAAAATCTTTATGTCGACCTCCGTATCAAAACAAGATGGGGAACGACACCTAAAGGTACATAGGAAGTTAGGGTGGATAGGTTAAGAGAAGTTTCCAATCTGGCTATAGAATCGAGCTAGACTTTTTCGCGGTTGTGGAATCAAATGCCTCCCCTAGAGAACCTAAATTTGAACAAGTGGACCATTAGAGAGTATTTTCTAAGAATCACTTGTCATAGGCCTCAAAGTAGCGCTTGTTTAGAGTGAAATCTTGGAATTCCATCGAAAATCATTGTGTCGACCTACGTACCGAAACAAGAAGGGGAACGGCACGAAAGGGACATAGAAAGTTAGGGTGGATAGGTTAAGAGAAGTTTCCAATCTGGCTATAGAATCGAGCTACACTTTTTCGCGGTTGTGGAATCAAATGCCTCGCCCTAGAGAACCTAAATTTGAACAAGTGGACCATTAGAGAGTTTTTCTAAAAATCACTTGTCATAGGAGTCAAAGTAGCACTTGTTTAGAGTGAAATCATGGAACTCCATCGAAAATCTCTGTGTCGACCTACATACCGAAACAAAAAGGGGAACGGCACGAAAGGTACATAGGAAGTTAGGGTGGGTAGGTTAGATGATGGTAGGATCAATTACATGGCGTCCCCCAACCGTTAATATATGTTTCTGGATGTGACATTAGGGACTCAGGCGGGCTGATTTCATCGCGAACTCAAAACAAAGAGAAGTTTCCAATCCGGATATAGAATCGAAGCTAGACTTTTTCGCGGTTGTGGAATCAAATGCCTCACCCTAGAGAACCTAAATTTGAACAAGTGGACCATTAGAGAGTTTTTTCTAAGAATCACTTGTCATAGGCCTCAACGTAGCACTTGTTTTGAGTGAAATCTTGGAATTCCATCGAAAATCTTTATGTCGACCTTCGCATACAAAACAAGAAGGGAAACGACACGAAAAGATACATAGGAAGTTAGGGTGGATAGGTTAAGAGAAGTTTCCAATCTGCTATAGAATCGAGCTAGACTTTTTCGCGGTTGTGGAATCAAATGCCTCCCCTAGAGAACCTAAATTTGAACAAGTGGACCATTAGAGAGTTTTTTCTAAGAATCACTTGTCATAGGCCTCAAAGTAGCGCTTGTTTAGAGTGAAATCTTGGAATTCCATCGAAAATCGTTAGGTCGACCTACGCATCAAAACAAGAAGGGGAACGCACGAAAGGGACATAGAAAGTTAGGGTGGATAGGTTAGGAGAAGTTTCCAATCTGGCTATAGAATCGAGCTACACTTTTTCGCGGTTGTGGAATCAAATGCCTCGCCCTAGAGAACCTAAATTTGAACAAGTGGACCATTAGAGAGTTTTTCTAAAAATCACTTGTCATAGGCCTCAAAGTAGCACTTGTTTAGAGTGAAATCATGGAACTCCATCGAAAATCTCGCGTAATCGACCTACATATCGAAACAAAAAGGGGAACGGCACGAAAGGTACATAGGAAGTTAGGGTGGGTAGGTTAGATGATGGTAGGATCAATTACATGGCGTCCCCCAACCGTTAATATATGTTTCTGGATGTGACATTAGGGACTGCGGGCGCTGATTTCATCGCGAACTCAAAACAAAGAGAAGTTTCCAATCCGGATATAGAATCGAGCTCGACTTTTTCGCGGTTGTGGAATCAAATGCCTCACCTTAGAGAACCTAAATTTGAACAAGTGGACCATTAGAGAGTTTTTTCTAAGAATCACTTGTCATAGGCCTCAAAGTAGCGCTTGTTTAGAGTGAAATCTTGGAATTCCATCGAAAATCGTTGTGTCGACCCTCCGTACCAAAACAAGAAGGGGAAAGATACATAGAAAGATACATAGGAAGTTAGGGTGGATAGGTTAAGAGAAGTTTCCAATCATTAGGGAATTATAGAATCGAAACTAGACTTTTTCGCCGTTGTGGAATCAAATGCCTCCCCTAGAGAACCTAAATTTGAACAAGTGGACCATTAGAGAGTTTTTCTAAAAATCACTTGTCATAGGCCTCAAAGTAGCACTTGTTTAGAGTGAAATCATGGAACTCCATCGAAAATCTCTGTGTCGACCTACATATCGAAACAAAAAGGGGAACGGCATGAAAGGTACATAGGAAGTTAGGGTGGGTAGGTTAGATGATGGTAGGATCAATTACATGGCGTCCCCCAACCGTTAATATATGTTTCTGGATGTGACATTAGGGATCGCGGGCGCTGATTTCATCGCGAACTCAAAACAAAGAGAAGTTTCCAATCCGGATATAGAATCGAGCTCGACTTTTTTTCGGTTGTGGAATCAAATGCCTCACCTTAGAGAACCTAAATTTGAACAAGTGGACCATTAGAGAGTTTTTTCTAAGAATCACTTGTCATAGGCCTCAAAGTAGCGCTTGTTTAGAGTGAAATCTTGGAATTCCATCGAAAATCGTTGTGTCGACCTCCGTACCAAAACAAGAAGGGGAACGACACGAAAGATACATAGGAAGTTAGGGTGGATAGGTTAAGAGAAGTTTCCAATCCAAAGGCTATAGAATCGAGCTAGACTTTTTTTGGTTTGTGGAATCAAATGCCTCCCCTAGAGAACCTAAATTTGAACAAGTGGACCATTAGAGAGTTTTTCTAAGAATCACTTGTCATAGGCCTCAAAGTAGCGCTTGTTTAGAGTGAAATCTTGGAATTCCATCGAAAATCGTTGTGTCGTCGACCTACGCATCAAAACAAGAAGGGGAACGACACGAAAGGGACATAGAAAGTTAGGGTGGATAGGTTAGGAGAAGTTTCCAATCCGGCTATAGAATCGAGCTACACTTTTTCGCGGTTGTGGAATCAAATGCCTCGCCCTAGAGAACCTAAATTTGAACAAGTGGACCATTAGAGAGTTTTTCTAAAAATCACTTGTCATAGGCCTCAAAGTAGCACTTGTTTAGAGTGAAATCATGGAACTCCATCGAAAATCTTTATTGGTCGACCTACATATCGAAACAAAAAGGGGAACGGCATGAAAGGTACATAGGAAGTTAGGGTGGGTAGGTTAGATGATGGTAGGATCAATTACATGGCGCCCCCAACCGTTAATATATGTTTCGATGTGACATTAGGGACTTGTTTTGAGGCGCTGATTTCATCGCGAACTCAAAACAAAGAGAAGTTTCCAATCCGATATAGAATCGAGCTCGACTTTTTCGCGGTTGTGGAATCAAATGCCTCACCTTAGAGAACCTAAATTTGAACAAGTGGACCATTAGAGAGTTCTTTCTAAGAATCACTTGTCATAGGCCTCAAAGTAGCGCTTGTTTAGAGTGAAATCTTGGAATTCCATCGAAAATCGTTGTGTCGACCTCCGTACCAAAACAAGAAGGGGAACGACACGAAAGATACATAGGAAGTTAGGGTGGGTAGGTTAGATGATGGTAGGATCAATTACATGGCGTCCCCCAACAGTTAATATATGTTTCCATTAGATGTGACATTAGGGGCTGCGGGCGCTGATTTCATCGCGAACTCAAAACAAAGAGAAGTTTCCAATCCGGATATAGAATCGAGCTTAAGAGACTTTTCGCGGTTGTGGAATCAAATGCCTCACCTTAGAGAACCTAAATTTGAACAAGTGGACCATTAGAGAGTTTTTCTAAGAATCACTTGTCATAGGCCTCAAAGTAGCGCTTGTTTAGAGTGAAATCTTGGAATTCCATCGAAAATCGTTGTGTCGACCTCCGTACCAAAACAAGAAGGGGAACGACACGAAAGGTACATAGGAAGTTAGGGTGGGTAGGTTAGATGATGGTAGGATCAATTACATGGCGTCCCCCAACAGTTAATATATGTTTCTGGATGTGACATTAGGGACTAGGGCGCTGATTTCATCGCGAACTCAAAACAAAGAGAAGTTTCCAATCCGATATAGAATCGAGCTAGACTTTTTCACGGTTGTGGAATCAAATGCCTCACCCTAGAGAACCTAAATTTGAACAAGTGGACCATTAGAGAGTTTTTCTAAAAATCACTTGTCATAGGCCTCAAAGTAGCACTTGTTTAGAGTGAAATCATGGAATTCCATCGAAAATCTTTGTGTCGACCTCCGTACATCAAAACAAGATGGGGAAATTACATTGCATTCCAAAGGTACATAGGAAGTTAGGGTGGATAGGTTAAGAGAAGTTTCCAATCCAGATATAGAATCGAGCTAGACTTCTTCGCGGTTGTGGAATCAAATGCCTCCCCCTAGAGAACCTAAATTTGAACAAGTGGACCATTAGAGAGTTTTTCTAAGAATCACTTGTCATAGGCCTCAAAGTAGCGCTTTGTTTAGAGTGAAATCTTGGAATTCCATCGAAAATCATTAGGTCGACCTACGCATCAAAACAAGAAGGGGAACGACACGAAAAGGTACATAGAAAGTTAGGGTGGATAGGTTAAGAGAAGTTTCCAATCTGGATATAGAATCGAGCTACACTTTTTCGCTGTTTGTGAATCAAATGCCTCGCCCTAGAGAACCTAAATTTGAACAAGTGGACCATTAGAGAGTTTTTCTAAAAATCACTTGTCATAGGAGTCAAAGTAGCACTTGTTTAGAGTGAAATCATGGAACTCCATCGAAAATCTTTATGTGTCACCTACATACCGAAAAAAAAAAAGGGAACGACACGAAAGGTACATAGGAAGTTAGGGTGGGTAGGTTAGATGATGGTAGGATCAATTACATGGCAAATCCCCCAACCGTTAATATATGTTTTTTTCTATGTGACATTAGGGAAATCATGGAACTCCATCGAAAATCTTTTCATCGCAACTCAAAACAAAGAAGAATAGGTTTCCAATCCGATATAGAATCGAGCTAGACTTTTTTTTCGCGGTTGTGGAATCAAATGCCTCGCCCTAGAGAACCTAAATTTGAACAAGTGGACCATTAGAGAGTTTTTCTAAGAATCACTTGTCATAGGCCTCAACGTAGCACTTGTTTTGAGTGAAATCTTGAATTCCATCGAAAATCTTTATGTCGACCTCCATACATCAAAACAAGAAGGGGAACGACACGAAAGATACATAGGAAGTTAGGGTGGATAGGTTAAGAGAAGTTTCCAATCTGGCTATAGAATCGAGCTAGACTTTTTTCGCGGTTGTGGAATCAAATGCCTCCCCTAGAGAACCTAAATTTGAACAAGTGGACCATTAGAGAGTTTTTTCTAAGAATCACTTGTCATAGGCCTCAAAGTAGCGCTTGTTTAGAGTGAAATCTTGGAATTCCATCGAAAATCTTTTTGTAATCGACCTCCATACCGAAACAAGAAGGGAACGTGACATGAAAGGGACATAGAAAGTTAGGGTGGATAGGTTAGGAGAAGTTTCCAATCCGGCTATAGAATCGAGCTACACTTTTTCGCGGTTGTGGAATCAAATGCCTCGCCCTAGAGAACCTAAATTTGAACAAGTGGACCATTAGAGAGTTTTTCTAAAAATCACTTGTCATAGGAGTCAAAGTAGCACTTGTTTAGAGTGAAATCATGGAACTCCATCGAAAATCTCTTGTGTCGACCTACATATCAAAACAAAAAGGGGAACGACACGAAAGGTACATAGGAAGTTAGGGTGGGTAGGTTAGATGATGGTAGGATCAATTACATGGCGTCCCCAAACCTAAATTAATATATGTTTTTTCTAAGATGTGACATTAGGCCTCAACGTAGCACTTGTTTTGGCGCTTGATTTCATCGCGAACTCAAAACAAAAGAGAAGTTTCCAATCCGGATATAGAATCGAGCTCGACTTTTTAGAATCGAGTTTTTCACGGTTGTGGAATCAAATGCCTCACCTTAGAGAACCTAAATTTGAACAAGTGGACCATTAGAGAGTTTTTCTAAGAATCACTTGTCATAGGCCTCAAAGTAGCGCTTGTTTAGAGTGAAATCTTGGAATTCCATCGAAAATCTTTTGTGTCGACCTCCGGTACCAAAACAAGAAGGGGAAACGACATGAAAGGTACATAGGAAGTTAGGGTGGATAGGTTAAGAGAAGTTTCCAATCTGGCTATAGAATCGAGCTAGACTTTTTCGCCGGTTGTGGAATCAAATGCCTCGCCCTAGAGAACCTAAATTTGAACAAGTGGACCATTAGAGAGTTTTTCTAAAAATCACTTGTCATAGGAGTCAAAGTAGCACTTGTTTAGAGTGAAATCATGGAACTCCATCGAAAATCTCTGTGTCGACCTACATATCGAAACAAAAAGGGGAACGGCACGAAAGGTACATAGGAAGTTAGGGTGGGTAGGTTAGATGATGGTAGGATCAATTACATGGCGTCCCCCAACCGTTAATATATGTTTCTGGATGTGACATTAGGGACTGCGGGCGCTGATTTCATCGCGAACTCAAAACAAAGAGAAGTTTCCAATCCGGATATAGAATCGAGCTCGACTTTTTCGCGGTTGTGGAATCAAATGCCTCACCTTAGAGAACCTAAATTTGAACAAGTGGACCATTAGAGAGTTCTTTCTAAGAATCACTTGTCATAGGCCTCAAAGTAGCGCTTGTTTAGAGTGAAATCTTGGAATTCCATCGAAAATCGTTGTGTCGACCTCCGTACCAAAACAAGAAGGGGAACGACACGAAAGATACATAGGAAGTTAGGGTGGATAGGTTAAGAGAAGTTTCCAATCTGGCTATAGAATCGAGCTAGACTTTTTCGCGGTTGTGGAATCAAATGCCTCCCCCTAGAGAACCTAAATTTGAACAAGTGGACCATTAGAGAGTTTTTTCTAAGAATCACTTGTCATAGGCCTCAAAGTAGCGCTTGTTTAGAGTGAAATCTTGGAATTCCATCGAAAATCGTTGTGTCGACCTACGTACCGAAACAAGAAGGGGAACGGCACGAAAGGGACATAGAAAGTTAGGGTGGATAGGTTAGGAGAAGTTTCCAATCTGGCTATAGAATCGAGCTAGACTTTTTCGCGGTTGTGGAATCAAATGCCTCGCCCTAGAGAACCTAAATTTGAACAAGTGGACCATTAGAGAGTTTTTCTAAAAATCACTTGTCATAGGAGTCAAAGTAGCACTTGTTTAGAGTGAAATCATGGAACTCCATCGAAAATCTCTGTGTCGACCTACATATCGAAAACAAAAAGGGAACGGCATGAAAGGTACATAGGAAGTTAGGGTGGGTAGGTTAGATGATGGTAGGATCAATTACATGGCGTCCCCCAACCGTTAATATATGTTTTCGATGTGACATTAGGGATCATGGGCGCTGATTTCATCGCGAACTCAAAACAAAGAGAAGTTTCCAATCCGATATAGAATCGAGCTCGACTTTTTCGCGGTTGTGGAATCAAATGCCTCACCTTAGAGAACCTAAATTTGAACAAGTGGACCATTAGAGAGTTCTTTCTAAGAATCACTTGTCATAGGCCTCAAAGTAGCGCTTGTTTAGAGTGAAATCTTGGAATTCCATCGAAAATCGTTGTGTCGACCTCCGTACCAAAAACAAGAAGGGGAACGACACGAAAAGATACATAGGAAGTTAGGGTGGGTAGGTTAGATGATGGTAGGATCAATTACATGGCGTCCCCCAACAGTTAATATATGTTTCGATGTGACATTAGGGATCGCGCTGATTTCATCGCGAACTCAAAACAAAGAGAAGTTTCCAATCCGATATAGAATCGAGCTCGACTTTTTTCAGCGGTTGTGGAATCAAATGCCTCACCTTAGAGAACCTAAATTTGAACAAGTGGACCATTAGAGAGTTCTTTCTAAGAATCACTTGTCATAGGCCTCAAAGTAGCGCTTGTTTAGAGTGAAATCTTGGAATTCCATCGAAAATCGTTGTGTCGACCTCCGTACCAAAACAAGAAGGGGAACGACACGAAAGGTACATAGGAAGTTAGGGTGGGTAGGTTAGATGATGGTAGGATCAATTACATGGCGTCCCCCAACAGCTTAATATATGTTTCGGATGTGACATTAGGGATCATGGGCGCCGATTTCATCGCGAACTCAAAACAAAGAGAAGTTTCCAATCCGGATATAGAATCGAGCTCGACTTTTTCGCGGTTGTGGAATCAAATGCCTCACCCTACAGAACCTAAATTTGAACAAGTGGACCATTAGAGAGTTTTTCTAAAAATCACTTGTCATAGGCCTCAAAGTAGCACTTGTTTAGAGTGAAATCATGGAATTCCATCGAAAATCTCTGTGGTCGACCTACGTATCGAAACAAGAAGGGGAACGACACGAAAGGTACATAGGAAGTTAGGGTGGATTGGTTAGATGTTGGTAGGATCAATTACATTGCATTCCACAACCGTTAATATATGTTTCTGGATGTGACATTAGCGACTGCTGGCGTTGATTTCTACGTGAACTCAAAACAAAGAGAAGTTTCCAATCCGGATATAGAATCGAGCTAGACTTTTTCGCGGTTGTGGAATCAAAAGCCTCCCCCTAGAGAACCTAAATTTGAACAAGTGGACCATTAGAGAGTTTTTCTAAGAATCACTTGTCATAGGCCTCAAAGTAGCGCTTGTTTAGAGTGAAATCTTGGAATTCCATCGAAAATCGTTGTGTCGACCTCCGTACCAAAACAAGAAGGGGAACCACACGAAAGGTACATAGGAAGTTAGGGTGGGTAGGTTAGATGATGGTAGGATCAATTACATGGCGTTCCCCAACCTTTAATATATGTTTCTGGATGTGACATTAGGGACTGCGGGCGCTGATTTCATCGCGAACTCAAAACAGAGAGAAGTTTCCAATCCGGATATAGAATCGAGCTAAACTTTTTCGCGGTTGTGGAATCAAATGCCTCACCCTAGAGAACCTAAATTTGAACAAGTGGACCATTAGAGTGTTTTTCTAAGAATCACTTGTCATAGGCCTCAAAGTAGCGCTTGTTTAGAGTGAAATCATGGAATTCCATCGAAAATCTTTGTGTCGACCTCCATACCAAAACAAGAAGGGGAACGACATGAAAGGTACATAGAAAGTTACGGTGGATAGGTTAAGAGAAGTTTCCAATCCGGCTATAGAATCGAGCTAGACTTTTTCACGGTTGTGGAATCAAATGCCTCGCCCTAGAGAACCTAAATTTGAACAAGTGGACCATTAGAGAGTTTTTCTAAAAATCACTTGTCATAGGCCTCAAAGTAGCACTTGTTTAGAGTGAAATCATGGAACTCCATCGAAAATCTCTGTGTCGACCTACACACCGAAACAAGAAGGGGAACGACACGAAAGGTACATAGGAAGTTAGGGTGGATAGGTTAAGAGAAGTTTCCAATCCGGATATAGAATCGAGCTAGACCTTTTCGCGGTTGTGGAATCAAATGCCTCGCCCTAGAGAACCTAAATTTGAACAAGTGGACCATTAGAGAGTTTTTCTAACAATCACTTGTCATAGGCCTCAAAGTAGCACTTGTTTAGAGTGAAATCATGGAATTCCATCAAAAATCTCTGTGTCGACCTACGTACCGAAACAAGAAGGGGAACGGTACGAAAGGTACATAGGAAGTTAGGGTGGATTGGTTAGATGTTGGTAGGATCAATTACACTGCATTCCACAACCGTTAATATATGTTTCTGGATGTGACTTTAGCGACTGCTGGCGTTGATTTCTACGTGAACTCAAAACAAAGAGAAGTTTCCAATCCGGATATAGAATCGAGCTAGACTTTTTCGCGGTTGTGGAATCAAATGCCTCACCCTAGAGAACCTAAATTTGAACAAGTGGACCATTAGAGACTTTTTCTAAGAATCACTTGTCATAGGCATCAAAGTAGCGCTTGTTTAGAGTGAAATCTTGGAATTCCATCAAAAATCTTTGTGTCGACCTCCATACCGAAACAAGAAGGGGAACGACATGAAAGGTACATAGAAAGTTACGGTGGATAGGTTAAGAGAAGTTTCCAATCCGGCTATAGAATCGAGCTAGACTTTTTCGCGGTTGTGGAATCAAATGCCTCGCCCTAGAGAACCTAAATTTGAACAAGTGGACCATTAGAGAGTTTTTCTAAAAATCACTTGTCATAGGCCTCAAAGTAGCACTTGTTTAGAGTGAAATCATGGAACTCCATCGAAAATCTCTGTGTCGACCTACATACCGAAACAAAAAGGGGAACGGCACGAAAGGTACATAGGAAGTTAGGGTGGATTGGTTAGATGATGGTAGGATCAATTACATTGCATTCCCCAACCGTTAATATATGTTTCTAGATGTGACATTAGCGATCACGGCGTTGATTTCTACGTGAACTCAAAACATAGAGAAGTTTCCAATCCGGATATAGAATCGAGCTAGACTTTTTCGCGGTTGTGGAATCAAATGCCTCACCCTAGAGAACCTAAATTTGAACAAGTGGACCATTAGAGACTTTTTCTAAGAATCACTTGTCATAGGCCTCAAAGTGGCGCTTGTTTAGAGTGAAATCTTGAAATTCCATCGAAAATCTTTTGTGTCGACCTCCGCATCAAAACAAGAAGGGGAACGCGACACGAAAGGTACATAGGAAGTTAGGGTGGATAGGTTAAGAGAAATTTTCCAATCCGGATATAGAATCGAGCTAGACTTTTTTTCGCGTTGATTTGTGGAATCAAATGCCTCGCCCTAGAGAACCTAAATTTGAACAAGTGGACCATTAGAGAGTTTTTCTAAGAATCACTTGTCATAGGCCTCAACGTAGCACTTGTTTTGAGTGAAATCTTGGAATTCCATCGAAAATCTTTATGTCGACCTCCGTACCGAAACAAGAAGGGGAACGACACGAAAGGTACATAGGAAGTTAGGGGTGGATAGGTTAAGAGAAGTTTCCAATCCGGATATAGAATCGAGCTAGACTTTTTTTTTGTTTTTGAATCAAATGCCTCGCCTAGAGAACCTAAATTTGAACAAGTGGACCATTAGAGAGTTTTTCTAAGAATCACTTGTCATAGGCCTCAAAGTAGCACTTGTTTTGAGTGAAATCTTGGAATTCCATCGAAAATCTTTATGTCGACCTCCATACCAAAACAAGAAGGGGAACGACACGAAAGGTACATAGGAAGTTAGGGTGGATAGGTTAAGAGAAGTTTCCAATCTGCTATAGAATCGAGCTAGACTTTTTCACGGTTGTGGAATCAAATGCCTCCCCTAGAGAACCTAAATTTGAACAAGTGGACCATTTGAGAGTTTTTCTAAAAATCACTTGTCATAGGCCTCAAAGTAGCACTTGTTTAGAGTGAAATCATGGAACTCCATCGAAAATCTCTCGTGTCGACCTACATACCAAAACAAGAAGGGGAACGACACGAAAAGGTACATAGGAAGTTAGGGGATGGATAGGTTAAGAGAAGTTTCCAATCCGGATATAGAATCGAGCTAGACTTTTTTTTTCGCGGTTGTGGAATCAAATGCCTCGCCCTAGAGAACCTAAATTTGAACAAGTGGACCATTAGAGAGTTTTTCTAAGAATCACTTGTCATAGGCCTCAACGTAGCACTTGTTTTGAGTGAAATCTTGGAATTCCATCGAAAATCTTTATGTCGACCTCCGTACTCAAAACAAGAAGGGGAATCCGACACGAAAGGTACATAGGAAGTTAGGGTGGATAGGTTAAGAGAAGTTTCCAATCCGCTATAGAATCGAGCTAGACTTTTTCACGGTTGTGGAATCAAATGCCTCCCCCTAGAGAACCTAAATTTGAACAAGTGGACCATTAGAGACTTTTTCTAAGAATGACTAGTCATAGGCCTCAAAGTAGTGCTTGTTTAGAGTGAAATCTTGGAATTCCATCGAAAATCTTTGTGTCGACCTCCATACCGAAACAAGAAGGGGAACGACATGAAAGGTACATAGAAAGTTACGGTGGATAGGTTAAGAGATGTTTCCAATCGGCTATAGAATCGAGCTAGACTTTTTATGTTGTGGAATCAAATGCCTCGCCCTAGAGAACCTAAATTTGAACAAGTGGACCATTAGAGAGTTTTTCTAAGAATCTCTTGTCATAGGTCTCAACGTAGCACTTGTTTAGAGTGAAATCATGGAACTCCATCGAAAATCTACGTAGAGAACCTACATTTGAAACAAGAAGGGGAACGACACGAAAGGTACATAGGAAGTTAGGGTGGATAGGTTAAGAGAAGTTTCCAATCCGGCTATAGAATCGAGCTAGACTTTTTCGCGGTTGTGGAATCAAATGCCTCGCCCTAGAGAACCTAAATTTGAACAAGTGGACCATTAGAGAGTTTTTCTAAGAATCACTTGTCATAGGCCTCAACGTAGCACTTGTTTTGAGTGAAATCTTGGAATTCCATCGAAAATCTTTATGTTTCCTCCGTGTGAAAACAAGAAGGGAAAATCCACGAAAGGTACATAGGAAGTTAGGGTGGATAGGTTAAGAGAAGTTTCCAATCTGGCTATAGAATCGAGCTAGACTTTTTTCACGGTTGTGGAATCAAATGCCTCCCCTAGAGAACCTAAATTTGAACAAGTGGACCATTAGAGAGTTTTTTTTTCTAAGAATCACTTGTCATAGGCCTCAAAGTAGCGCTTGTTTAGAGTGAAATCTTGGAATTCCATCGAAAAATCGTTGTGTCGACCCTCGTGCCAAAACAAGAAGGGGAACGACACGAAAGGTACATAGAAAGTTAGGTTAGATGATAGGTTAAGAGAAGTTTCCAATTAGGATCATTGGCTATAGAATCGAAACAAAGAGAAGCTACACTTTTAGAATCGAGCGGTTTTGGAATCAAATGCCTCACCCTAGAGAACCTAAATTTGAACAAGTGGACCATTAGAGAGTTTTTCTAAAAATCACTTGTCATAGGCCTCAAAGTAGCACTTGTTTAGAGTGAAATCATGGAACTCCATCGAAAATCTACGTATTCGACCTACATACCGAAACAAAAAGGGGAACGGCACGAAAGGTACATAGGAAGTTAGGGTGGGTAGGTTAGATGATGGTAGGATCAATTACATGGCGTTCCCCAACCGTTAATATATGTTTCTGGATGTGACATTAGGGATCTGCGGGCGCTGATTTCATCGCGAACTCAAAACAAAGAGAAGTTTCCAATCCGGATATAGAATCGAGCTCGACTTTTTCGCGGTTTGTGGAATCAAATGCCTTACCTTAGAGAACCTAAATTTGAACAAGTGGACCATTAGAGAGTTTTTCTAAGAATCACTTGTCATAGGCCTCAAAGTAGCGCTTGTTTAGAGTGAAATCTTGGAATTCCATCGAAAATCGTTGTGTCGACCTCCATACCAAAACAAGAAGGGGAACGACATGAAAGGTACATAGGAAGTTAGGGTGGGTAGGTTAGATGATGGTAGGATCAATTACATGGCGTTCCCCAACCGTTAATATATGTTTTTCTAAGAATCACGATGTGACATTAGGGATCTTGGGCGCTGATTTCATCGCGAACTCAAAACAAAGAGAAGTTTCCAATCCGGATATAGAATCGAGCTAGACTTTTTCGCGGTTGTGGAATCAAATGCCTCACCCTAGAGAACCTAAATTTGAACAAGTGGACCATTAGAGAGTTTTTCTAAAAATCACTTGTCATAGGCCTCAAAGTAGCACTTGTTTAGAGTGAAATCATGGAATTCCATCGAAAATCTTTGTGTCGACCCTCCGTGCCAAAACAAGAAGGGAACGACAAAAGGTACATAGGAAGTTAGGGTGGATTGGTTAGATGTTGGTAGGATCAATTACATTGCATTCCACAACCGTTAATATATGTTTCGGATGTGACTTTAGGTTGATTTCACGTGAACTCAAAACAAAGAGAAGTTTCCAATCCGGATATAGAATCGAGCTAGACTTTTTCGCGGTTGTGGAATCAAATGCCTCACCCTAAAGAACCTAAATTTGAACAAGTGGACCATTAGAGACTTTTTCTAAGAATCACTTGTCGTAGGCCTCAAAGTAGCGCTTGTTTAGAGTGAAATCTTGGAATTCCATCAAAAATCTTTGTGTCGACCTCCATACCGAAACAAGAAGGGGAACGACATGAAAGGTACATAGAAAGTTATGGTGGATAGGTTAAGAGAAGTTTCCAATCCGGCTATAGAATCGAGCTAGACTTTTTCGCGGTTGTGGAATCAAATGCCTCGCCCTAGAGAACCTAAATTTGAACAAGTGGACCATTAGAGAGTTTTTCTAAGAATCACTTGTCATAGGCCTCAAAGTAGCACTTGTTTAGAGTGAAATCATGGAACTCCATCGAAAATCTACGTAATCGACCTACATACCAAAACAAAAAGGGGAACGACACGAAAGGTACATAGGAAGTTAGGGTGGATTGGTTAGATGATGGTAGGATCAATTACATTGCATTCCCCAACCGTTAATATATGTTTCTAGATGTGACATTAGCGAACTAAATGGCGTTGATTTCTACGTGAACTCAAAACATAGAGAAGTTTCCAATCCGATATAGAATCGAGCTAGACTTTTTTCGTGGTTGTGGAATCAAATGCCTCACCCTAGAGAACCTAAATTTGAACAAGTGGACCATTAGAGACTTTTTCTAAGAATCACTTGTCATAGGCCTCAAAGTGGCGCTTGTTTAGAGTGAAATCTTGGAATTCCATCGAAAATCTTTGTGTCGACCTCCGTACCGAAACAAGAAGGGGAACGACACGAAAGGTACATAGGAAGTTAGGGTGGATAGGTTAAGAGAAGTTTCCAATCCGGATATAGAATCGAGCTACACTTTTTCGCGGTTGTGGAATCAAATGCCTCGCCCTAGAGAACCTAAATTTGAACAAGTGGACCATTAGAGAGTTTTTCTAAGAATCACTTGTCATAGGCCTCAACGTAGCACTTGTTTTGAGTGAAATCTTGTAATTCCATCGAAAATCTTTATGTCGACCTCCGTACCGAAACAAGAAGGGGAACGACACGAAAGGTACATAGGAAGTTAGGGTGGATAGGTTAAGAGAAGTTTCCAATCTGGCTATAGAATCGAGCTAGACTTTTTCACGGTTGTGGAATCAAATGCCTCCCCCTAGAGAACCTAAATTTGAACAAGTGGACCATTAGAGAGTTTTTTCTAAGAATCACTTGTCATAGGCCTCAAAGTAGCGCTTGTTTAGAGTGAAATCTTGGAATTCCATCGAAAATCGTTGTGTCGACCTCCGTACCAAAACAAGAAGGGGAACGACATGAAAGGTACATAGGAAGTTAGGGTGGGTAGGTTAGATGATGGTAGGATCAATTACATGGCGTCCCCAACCGTTAATATATGTTTCTAGATGTGACATTAGGGACTGCGCGCGCTGATTTCATCGCGAACTCTAAACAAAGAGAAGTTTCCAATCCGGATATAGAATCGAGCTCGACTTTTTCGCGGTTGTGGAATCAAATGCCTCACCCTAGGGAACCTAAATTTGAACAAGTGGACCATTAGAGTGTTTTTCTAAAAATCACTTGTCATAGGCCTCAAAGTAGCACTTGTTTAGAGTGAAATCATGGAACTCCATCGAAAATCTCTCGTGTCGACCTACATATGCGAAAACAAAAAGGGGAACGACACGAAAGGTACATAGGAAGTTAGGGTGGATTGGTTAGATGATGGTAGGATCAATTACATTGCATTCCCCAACCGTTAATATATGTTTCTAGATGTGACATTAGCGACTGCTGGCGTTGATTTCTACGTGAACTCAAAACATAGAGAAGTTTCCAATCCGGATATAGAATCGAGCTAGACTTTTTCGCGGTTGTGGAATCAAATGCCTCACCCTAGAGAACCTAAATTTGAACAAGTGGACCATTAGAGACTTTTTCTAAGAATCACTTGTCATAGGCCTCAAAGTGGCGCTTGTTTAGAGTGAAATCTTGGAATTCCATCGAAAATCTTTGTGTCGACCTCCGTACCGAAACAAGAAGGGGAACGACACGAAAGGTACATAGGAAGTTAGGGTGGATAGGTTAAGAGAAGTTTCCAATCCGGATATAGAATCGAGCTACACTTTTTCGCGGTTGTGGAATCAAATGCCTCGCCCTAGAGAACCTAAATTTGAACAAGTGGACCATTAGAGAGTTTTTCTAAGAATCACTTGTCATAGGCCTCAACGTAGCACTTGTTTTGAGTGAAATCTTGTAATTCCATCGAAAATCTTTATGTCGACCCTCCATCTGCGAAACAAGAAGGGGAACGACACGAAAGGTACATAGAAAGTTAGGGTGGATAGGTTAAGAGAAGTTTCCAATCTGGCTATAGAATCGAGCTAGACTTTTTCGCGGTTGTGGAATCAAATGCCTCACCCTAGAGAACCTAAATTTGAACAAGTGGACCATTAGAGAGTTTTTCTAAGAATCACTTGTCATAGGCCTCAAAGTAGCGCTTGTTTAGAGTGAAATCTTGGAATTCCATCGAAAATCGTTGTGTCGACCTACGTACCGAAACAAGAAGGGGAACGGCACGAAAGGTACATAGAAAGTTAGGGTGGATAGGTTAAGAGAAGTTTCCAATCTGGCTATAGAATCGAGCTACACTTTTTTAAGCGGTTGTGGAATCAAATGCCTCGCCCTAGAGAACCTAAATTTGAACAAGTGGACCATTAGAGAGTTTTTCTAAAAATCACTTGTCATAGGAGTCAAAGTTGCACTTGTTTAGAGTGAAATCATGGAACTCCATCGAAAATCTACGGTGTTACCTACATACCCAAAAAGGGGAACGGCACGAAAAGGTACATAGGAAGTTAGGGTGGGTAGGTTAGATGATGGTAGGATCAATTACATGGCGTCCCCCAACCGTTAATATATGTTTCGGATGTGACATTAGGGATGGATTTCATCGTTCAAAACAAAGAGAAGTTTCCAATCCGGATATAGAATCGAGCTCGACTTTTTCGCGGTTGTGGAATCAAATGCCTCACCTTAGAGAACCTAAATTTGAACAAGTGGACCATTAGAGAGTTTTTCTAAGAATCACTTGTCATAGGCCTCAAAGTAGCGCTTGTTTAGAGTGAAATCTTGGAATTCCATCGAAAATCGTTGTGTCGACCTCCATACCAAAACAAGAAGGGGAACGACACGAAAGGTGCATAGGAAGTTAGGGTGGGTAGGTTAGATGATGGTAGGATCAATTACATGGCGTCCCCCAACCGTTAATATATGTTTCTGGATGTGACATTAGGGACTGCGGGCGCTGATTTCATCGCGAACTCAAAACAAAGAGAAGTTTCCAATCCGGATATAGAATCGAGCTCGACTTTTTCGCGGTTGTGGAATCAAATGCCTCACCCTAGAGAACCTAAATTTGAACAAGTGGACCATTAGAGAGTTTTTCTAAAAATCACTTGTCATAGGCCTCAAAGTAGCGCTTGTTTAGAGTGAAATCTTGGAATTCCATCGAAAATCGTTGTGTCGACCTCCGTACCAAAACAAGAAGGGGAACGACACGAAAGGTACATAGGAAGTTAGGGTGGGTAGGTTAGATGATGGTAGGATCAATTACATGGCGTCCCCCAACCGTTAATATATGTTTCTGGATGTGACATTAGGGATTTGCGGGCGCTGATTTCATCGCGAACTCAAAACAAAGAGAAGTTTCCAATCCGGATATAGAATCGAGCTCGACTTTTCGCGGTTGTGGAATCAAATGCCTCACCCTAGAGAACCTAAATTTGAACAAGTGGACCATTAGAGAGTTTTTCTAAAAATCACTTGTCATAGGCCTCAAAGTAGCACTTGTTTAGAGTGAAATCATGGAATTCCAACGAAAATCTACGTAATGGACCTACGTGCATCAAAACAAGAAGGGGAACGACACGAAAGGTACATAGGAAGTTAGGGTGGATTGGTTAGATGTTGGTAGGATCAATTACATTGCATTCCACAACCGTTAATATATGTTTCTCGGATGTGACATTAGGGATTTGCTGATTTCATCACGAACTCTAAACAAAGAGAAGTTTCCAATCCGGATATAGAATCGAGCTCGACTTTTTCGCGGTTGTGGAATCAAATGCCTCACCCTAGAGAACCTAAATTTGAACAAGTGGACCATTAGAGAGTTTTTCTAAAAATCACTTGTCATAGGCCTCAAAATAGCACTTGTTTAGAGTGAAATCATGGAATTCCATCGAAAATCTTTGTAATCGACCTACGCACGTGCAAAAAAGAAGGGGAACGACACGAAAAGGTACATAGGAAGTTAGGGTGGATTGGTTAGATATTGGTAGGATCAATTACATTGCATTCCACAACCGTTAATATATGTTTACGATGTGACATTAGCGATCTAGGGCGTTGATTTCTACGTGAACTCAAAACAAAGAGAAGTTTCCATTCCTTGATATAGAATCGAGCTAGACTTTTTTAGCGGTTGTGGAATCAAATGCCTCAACCAAGAGAACCTAAATTTGAACAAGTGGACCATTAGGGTGTAACACCCGAAATTTTAAGACATTTTTTAATAGTTTAATTTGATTTAATTATGCATTTTTATGCCATGTCAATATAGGAGAAATTAATAATTTTATGAAATTAAAATGAACTATAAGGCTAGATACATGTTGATGCATTCATGCTGCTGCATATTTGTTTTATGTGGTGTGGTTTTGATCAAATCTTGAAAAGAAATTCAATTCAATTGAAAAGCTTCTTGAATTCAAGTTCAAATAAAAAGATAAAGCTTTCCTTTTTACTCTCCCCTCCTTACCTCCATTCTCGCCCGTGGCCTTTGCCCAAATCATGGAATTCCCGGCCTCCTTTCCCTCTCCTTCCCGGCCCAAACAAGAGGAAAGCCCACGCCAACATGAGGCCCGGCACGGAGGGCACACACGTGCGGTAAAGTGAGGCGCCTCCGTCCCTTTCCTCACGCCCGCGCCGGCGCGCCAGTAGCGCGCTCGCCCCTAAATTTGCCGCATGGACCCGCCCCCGTCGCCCCTCTAATCCGCTTCTCGCGCTCGTGCCCACAATCACTCGCCCCTCGTTTATTTGTGGCCGCCACCACCTAGTCCTCTTTTCCCTCTCCAACATTAGCACCACAACCTCCTTGCCGAACGAACGCCGAAAAGCCGCCACTAGGCCATTGTTGCCACGGCCGGAGGAAGGCTCACGACGCGCTTCGGGATCGCGCAATTCCGCCGCCGCCGTCGATATTCGGTTGTCTTCGACTCCCAAAGCGCCGTAAGACCTTCCCGAGCCTTTCATCTTCTTGAACTTTCCGTTCCCGTCACTCACACGGCGTCACGGCGTCAAATCGAGCTTGTTTAGAGTGAAATCTTGAGAAATCAAATGCGTCGTCCTTGTACCATCCCCATCCGATTCACCGCGTCGGTAAGACCTCCATAACACCCTCTTCCTCCCTTTCACGCTGCCAATTTGGCCTTTAGCGAACCCTAGAACCTATGCCGCCGCGTCGGGCAAAACCTACCCGCCGCCGGCCATGGCGGCCCCACCATAGTTAAACGTTCCGACCCCTGTTGGCCCATCTGGGCAGGACCACCGTAGCACCCTTTCGTCCGGTGCTTTCAGTTCGTCGAATAGGGACCTAATTCAATCCGCTTTAGAATCGAGCCGGGCGACCATCTTTTCGCCATGGCCATGGCCTGCCATGGCTGCCTCACCCGCAACAAGCCGCCTAAATTTGTATAGAGTCGGTCGACCATTGGCGAGCTTTCTAAAATCACGCATGACCAGCCGACCGCCAAAGGCGTTTTTCCGAGGAAATCCCGGCGAAGTCCGCCAAAAATTGCGGCATTGTTCTGGCCGGGCGCCGCTCCCTCTCCCCGGATCTAATGCAGGCGTTGGTGTTAGATAGGACGGTCCACGATCGGGATACCCCTTAGCGCTTTTTGCTAAAGAGACCAATACTCTTACCCGCTACACCCAACCTAGGTTTAATTACAGATAGCTCCCGGGCCGGAGTTAAAACCCGCTTTTAATTTATTTTAATTCGGAAATAAAGTTCTGTCTATCTACAAGTTTGCCAACGCATTTAAATGCTTATAACTTCTTCATTTTAACTCCAAATTAATCCGCTTCAACTTGCGTTAGATTCGTAATTCGATTCTCTACGCATTAGTATAATTGTTCAGTAATTTTCATACAGTAATTTTCGTAATTAGAATTAATTAATTATCCGTCTATAGGAAATCTTATAAAACTCATAACTTATCCGTTTTAATTCCGTTTTTAAAGTGATCTTTACGCCGATGTGATCGTAGCGATCGTAGATTAGTTTTATATACTTTTTATACTGTTTGGTGTACTGTTCTAATATAGTCTTGTTTGCTTCGTGCATGATTGTCTTGGATGCTTGTATGTTGATTTATATTCGAAAGTGTAGACGGTGAGCGATTCTACGGTGATCGGGGAGCAGTTTTACGAGGAGCAGCAATTTCAGCAGAATTTGATAATCAAGGCAAGTATAGTTTGGGATTTACTAGCTTAATTTCATGATCATGTGACTTATATAATGTTTATGCCATGAAACATAAAACATGACTTTTTAACAACATGGGAAATTATCTCGTATTAGAGTCTCCGGATTTACTGATTACAAACAAGAGGGGCCACATGGCACTCGGTTTTAGCTCAAGGTACCCAGGACCTTTTCTAGCGAGTTTGGAGGAAGTGCCGAATTGGGTATAGTTCCGCCCACTTTCCACATATATGTGTATAGGCTATGGTAGTTGTTGTGCCATATAGGAAGGGTGGGTTCTATATCGGCGACTTAGCGCCCAAACTTGTTAGACGAACCTTTGTTGAAAGGCTTCATAGTGAACCCTTTGAACCGACCTACCTTGGGAGTGGGTTAAGAGGATCGCTACCTCGGGCGAAAAGGGCAATTCACGGCTCCAAAGTGAAAGTGTACACCTCTGCAGAGTTTATTAAACCGATATATCGCCCTTGCTCAAGGACACGAGCGGCCTTGGAACCCTTTGCACTAAAGATGAGGACTAATGTTGATAACATGTTTATGGTTTATCGTTTTATCATTTACATTATTTATGTTACATTGATCATGACCTATGGTAGTCTATACCTTGCTATATTTGTTGAGTTCGACATGAACTCACTCTTGCTATTTCCACCACACCAGTCCCCGGATCAAGGATGGAATGAGGATTACCGCCCGGAGTACTAGACTTGTGGACCGCCAAGGCGTCCATCGTTCTTGGAGCTTCCGCATGAGAGCGTTGGAATTAGTTTCATTCTTTTGAGTTTTCGTTTTTAATTCTATGTAATAAGCATTGTTATGATACATTCCAACAGTTTGTCACCTTATGTGTGTTTCCGTTTTAAGGGCACACATAGGGATAATATATCCAATTTGTTCTTTTAAATTGGGTATGACATAGGGACTTTTTCTAAGAATGACTTGTCATAGGCCTCAAAGTAGCGCTTGTTTAGAGTGAAATCGTGGAATTCCATCAAAAATCTTTTTAGGTCGACCTACGTTAATAAACAAGAAGGGAACGACGAAAAGGTACATAGAAAGTTAGGGTGGATAGGTTAAGAGAAGTTTCCAATCTGGTTATAGAATCGAGCTAGACTTTTTTTCGCGGTTGTGGAATCAAATGCCTCACCCTAGAGAACCTAAATTTGAACAAGTGGACCATTAGAGAGTTTTTCTAAGAATCACTTGTCATAGGCCTCAAAGTAGCGCTTGTTTAGAGTGAAATCTTGGAATTCCATCGAAAAATCGTTGTGTCGACCTCCGTGCATCAAAACAAGAAGGGGAACGACACGAAAGGTACATAGGAAGTTAGGGTGGGTAGGTTAGATGATGGTAGGATCAATTACATGGCGTTCCCCAACCGTTAATATATGTTTCTCGGATGTGACATTAGGGGATCAAGGGCGCTGATTTCATCGCGAACTCAAAACACGAGAAGTTTCCAATCCGGATATAGAATCGAGCTAAACTTTTTCGCGGTTGTGGAATCAAATGCCTCACCCTAGAGAACCTAAATTTGAACAAGTGGACCATTAGAGAGTTTTTCTAAGAATGACTTGTCATAGGCCTCAAAGTAGCGCTTGTTTAGAGTGAAATCTTGGAATTCCATCAAAAATCTTTGTGTCGACCTACGTACCGAAACAAGAAGGGGAACGGCACGAAAGGTACATAGAAAGTTAGGGTGGATAGGTTAAGAGAAGTTTCCAATCTGGTTATAGAATCGAGCTAGACTTTTTCGCGGTTGTGGAATCAAATGCCTCACCCTAGAGAACCTAAATTTGAACAAGTGGACCATTAGAGAGTTTTTCTAAGAATCACTTGTCATAGGCCTCAAAGTAGCGCTTGTTTAGAGTGAAGTCTTGGAATTCCATCGAAAATCTTTGTGTCGACCCTCCGTCTGCAAAACAAGAAGGGGAACGACACGAAAGGTACATAGGAAGTTAGGGTGGATAGGTTAAGAGAAGTTTCCAATCCGGCTTTAGAAACGAGCTAGACTTCTTCGCGGTTGAGGAATCAAATGCCCTACACTAGAGAACCTAAATTTGAACAAGTGGACTATTAGAGAGTTTTTCTAAGAATCACTTGTCATAGGCCTCAAAGTAGCGCTTGTTTAGAGTGAAATCTTGGAATGCCATCGAAAATCTTTGTGTCGACCTCCGTGCATCAAACAAGAAGGGGAAATCGACACGAAAGGTACATAGGAAGTTAGGGTGGATAGGTTAAGAGAAGTTTCCAATCCGGATATAGAATCGAGATAGACTTTTTCGCGGTTGTGGAATCAAATGCCTCCCCTATAGAACCTAAATTTGAACAAGTGGACCATTAGAGAGTTTTTCTAAGAATCACTTGTCATAGGCCTCAAAGTAGCGCTTGTTTAGAGTGAAATCTTGGAATTCCATCGAAAATCGTTGTGTCGACCTCCGCATCAAAACAAGAAGGGAACGACACGAAAGGTACATAGGAAGTTAGGGTGGGTAGGTTAGATGATGGTAGGATCAATTACATGGCGTTCCCCAACCGTTAATATATGTTTCGGATGTGACATTAGGGGATCGGGCGCTGATTTCATCGCGAACTCAAAACACGAAGTTTCCAATCCGGATATAGAATCGAAGCTAAACTTTTTCGCGGTTGTGGAATCAAATGCCTCACCCTAGAGAACCGAAATTTGAACAAGTGGACCATTAGAGAGTTTTTCTAAGAATCACTTGTCATAGGCCTCAAAGTAGCGCTTGTTTAGAGTGAAATCTTGGAATTCCATCAAAAATCTTTGTGTCGACCTACGTATCAAAACAAGAAGGGGAACGACACGAAAAGGTACATAGAAAGTTAGGGTGGATAGGTTAAGAGAAGTTTCCAATCCCGGCTATAGAATCGAGCTACACTTTTCGCGGTTGTGGAATCAAATGCCTCGCCCTAGAGAACCTAAATTTGAACAAGTGGACCATTAGAGAGTTTTTCTAAAAATCACTTGTCATAGGAGTCAAAGTAGCACTTGTTTAGAGTGAAATCATGGAACTCCATCGAAAATCTTTATGCGACCTACATACCGAAACAAAAAGGGAACGGCACGAAGGTACATAGGAAGTTAGGTGGGTAGGTTAGATGATGGTAGGATCAATTACATGGCGTCCCCCAACCGTTAATATATGTTTTTGGATGTGACATTAGGGGGGGCCTTGCGCTGATTTCATCGCGAACTCAAAACAAAGAGAAGTTTCCAATCCGGATATAGAATCGAGCTCGACTTTTTTCGTTGTGGAATCAAATGCCTCACCCTAGAGAACCTAAATTTGAACAAGTGGACCATTAGAGAGTTTTTTCTAAGAATCACTTGTCATAGGCCTCAAAGTAGCGCTTGTTTAGAGTGAAATCTTGGAATTCCATCCAAAATCGTTGTGTCGACCTCCGTACCAAAACAAGAAGGGGAACGACACGAAAGGTACATAGGAAGTTAGGGTGGGTAGGTTAGATGATGGTAGGATCAATTACATGGCGTTCCCCAACCGTTAATATATGTTTCTGGATGTGACATTAGGGACTGCGGGCGCTGATTTCATCGCGAACTCAAAACACGAGAGAAGTTTCCAATCCGGATATAGAATCGAGCTAAACTTTTTTCGCGGTTGTGGAATCAAATGCCTCACCCTAGAGAACCTAAATTTGAACAAGTGGACCATTAGAGAGTTTTTCTAAAAATCACTTGTCATAGGCCTCAAAGTAGCACTTGTTTAGAGTGAAATCATGGAACTCCATCGAAAATCTACGTGGTCGACCTACGTCATCAAACAAGAAGGGGAACGGCACGAAAAGGTACATAGGAAGTTAGGGTGGATTGGTTAGATGTTGGTAGGATCAATTACATTGCATTCCACAACCGTTAATATATGTTTTTGGATGTGACTTTAGCGATTTAGGGGCGTTGATTTCTACGTGAACTCAAAACATAGAGAAGTTTCCAATCCGGATATAGAATCGAGCTAGACTTTTTCGCGGTTTGTGGAATCAAATGCCTCACCCTAGAGAACCTAAATTTGAACAAGTGGACCATTAGAGACTTTTTCTAAGAACCACTTGTCATAGGCCTCAAAGTAGCGCTTGTTTAGAGTGAAATCTTGGAATTCCATCAAAAATCTTTGTGTCGACCTCCATACCAAAACAAGAAGGGGAACGACATGAAAGGTACATAGAAAGTTACGGTGGATAGGTTAAGAGAAGTTTCCAATCTGGCTATAGAATCGAGATAGACTTTTTCGCGGTTGTGGAATCAAATGCCTCGCCTAGAGAACCTAAATTTGAACCAAAGGGACCATTAGAGAGTTTTTCTAAAAAATCACTTGTCATAGGCCTCAAAGTAGCACATGTTTAGAGTGAAATCATGGAACTCCATCGAAAATCTCAGACGACCTACACATACCGAAACAAAAAGGGAACGGCACGAAAGGTACATAGGAAGTTAGGGTGGATTGGTTAGATGATGGTAGGATCAATTACATTGCATTCCCCAACCGTTAATATATGTTTCTAGATGTGACATTAGCGATCGGCCGGCGTTGATTTCTACGTGAACTCAAAACATAGAGAAGTTTCCAATCCGGATATAGAATCGAGCTAGACTTTTTTCGCGGTTGTGGAATCAAATGCCTCACCCTAGAGAACCTAAATTTGAACAAGTGGACCATTAGAGACTTTTTCTAAGAATCACTTGTCATAGGCCTCAAAGTGGCGCTTGTTTAGAGTGAAATCTTGGAATTCCATCGAAAATCTTTTGTGTCGACCTCCGCATCAAAACAAGAAGTGGAACGACACCTAAAGGTACATAGGAAGTTAGGTGGATAGGTTAAGAGAAGTTTCCAATCCGGATATAGAATCGAGCTAGACTTTTTCGCGGTTGTGGAATCAAATGCCTCGCCCTAGAGAACCTAAATTTGAACAAGTGGACCATTAGAGAGTTTTTCCGAGAATCACTTGTCATAGGCCTCAACATAGCACTTGTTTTGAGTG